>VDFB02078981.1:130573-217545 GCA_007258455.2 Sequoia sempervirens | reverse complement strand
AAATTGTCTTCATCCTTTTTTAACAAAAGTATATTATGTTTTCTCTTATAAAAAAATGAACTTTTAACCAGTAGATCTGGTACACACAAGTTCACATGACCATTTATTGATGTACAATTTTCTAGCTTAAAAGCTTTTATATTGGTAAATCTTATATCCACTATCTTATTTAATGCTTCTGGAATTAATGTATGAAACATGCAATATCTTTTCTAACTAAATTGGTTGTTCCAATCTTGATTGTATTTCTTGTAAAATATTGGCTAACGTTAGAATCATGGGCATGGAATGCTTGATGCTTTCTTTTCCCACAGGTCTTCAACGTTGTGGAAAAAGTTGCAGATTAAGGTGGATCAATTACTTGAGACCTGATATCAGGCGAGGAAATTTCACTCCTCATGAAGAGAAACTTATCATTCATCTCCACAAAATGGTTGGAAACAGGTGAGTTAACTGTCATGTACTCATAAGTTCAACTGTTACATCGAGACATTTGGCTGGCATTACGGCTTGCACATGTTGAGGCTCTTAAACTTACATGGTGTCCATGAATTTTAAAGATATGATAATTTTGAATCTGAGGATATATGTTGCACTATATTCTGCAGGTGGGCATACATAGCCTCCCATTTGCCAGGGAGGACAGATAATGAGATAAAAAATTACTGGAACTCTTGGATAAAGAAGAAACTGGCCAAAGCTGAGAAAATCTCAGTGACTGAGTCACCCAAACATAAGTTATCACAATTTATGCCAAAGCAATCTGCCATTGACAATAACAAGGAAAACCCACATTATACAGCTGTTATTTCTTCCAATCAGTCAAATACTTCAGTTCCTCAGATTGATTGTATCCCTGTCAAGGATCCATCAAACTGTAGAGACCTTCTTCCTGGATTATGGAATTGTAACAATAACTCAGTCAGCATTTCTGCATTCAATGTCAATGCAGGCAGCAAAGGTGCAATGAACATTGACAAATTTGTGCACCCAGATTCAGAAAAGGGAGATGCTAAGAATCAAATCAATATTTTCAGCGAATCTCCTTTCGGGTATCCTGGAAATATGATCAATGAAAACCCTGAATTGCAGTATAGGAGAAACCTTCAAAATTCATCATCCTATGAAAATGTATTTCATAGCTATAGCTTGGACTCAATCGCAGGAGAGTTTTGCTACAATCAGAACTCAGTAAATCCAAATATAGTCCACACAACATCATCATCTGGAAGTGACTTATTAAGATGCATGGAAATGTCTCCAAATTACCTTCACGATGAAATGTCAAATCCTGCTACTACTGTGTGGGGATCTAGTACAAGTTCTAATGTTGTGGGTTCTTTGAAGTGTTTAGATGATGAAGGAACTGGGAAGTATTGCAGCTATGTGCCTCATATCTATGATGAAGAATCTATAGCTGGTAATGTCATAATTGATGAAGCCAATGCAATGGGAAGGAGATCTGAATTCAGGATTTGTGATGAAAATTCTGCCTTTCAGAACATATTTGGATATGGGAAGCAAGATTCTGATCTATTTACAGCCCTGCAATGCTATGGATCTCAGGCTGTATTGTCAGATATTTCTCAACAACTATTTGATTGATATTTTATTCTTTTGGATAATAGGAGTCCTTTTGGGTTTAGGCTTAAAACTTTGTGCAGTTACAATGTTTGTGCATGGCATTCAGCTTTCAACAGCAGCACGGTACCCAAATCTGAGCCTGAGAACATAAGTTCTAGCCACGTGAACAAGCAGTACCTTGAACATAGCTGTCAAAAAAAAAGCGGTGTGGATGATTATTTTGTTTGTGTGATTTAATAAAATAATCCTCCAATTAAAGGATATTTTGTTGTTTGATTGTTAGCTTGAAATTCTGTACAGAAGTTTATTCATACATACTTACCGAGATGCATGCTCTTGAAGTAGTTTATTTATGGTTGAACAAATGACGCACTACTAACTTGTAAAGCAACCATAGAATAATCTGGTACAAAACTGAATTGAAATAGAAATTCTATTTTTTTATGTACAAATAAATGCTTTGGGCTCTCAATTCAATTTCATGGACGTTCTGTATCAGCAAGTCACCAGGTGATCCGGACGGCAACATGTATTCAAATATGTTTTCTGAAAATAATTATTGATTAATAAAGACGTCTTCAATATATCTGTCGAAAACATTGTCGGTAGATATCAATATAATATATTTATTAATTGATTATTCTTTTATATAGGAGGCAGACTAATTTTGTGAAACTAGTGCAGAGGGCTAACATCTCAGCTATGGCCTGCCCCTTGTCAGAAATATGATTGACGTTTTGAACACAGCTAGTAATTGTCTATTCAATGACACTCCTGTATAAATCTTATAAATAATTAATATTTTATTTTATCAATAACATGGAAATTTCAATCTGACCTATGTTAGATTGGGTCACACATAAGGGATCTCATATCCAGCATGAATGCACTGCATTAATGCGAGTAGTCCAAACTTGCGAGCTTAGTTACACCGAGAGGCGTCTACAGTGACATCCAACTTTTTGAAGCTGCATTTAAAATGACACGCAAGTGGAAGTCATGTGCAACTACAGTAGATTTGATGAAACAAAAAAATCAAATAAAAGAGATTTGATGAAACAAAAAGAACAAACAAATAAATAAATAACAAAAATAATTCAAATATTTGCATAAACTAAAAGAACAAATAAATAAATAAATATATTTTTGATGGCAAAGAGAAATCAAAGATTTGATCACTAAGATAAATCAATCAAAAAAGAAAATTAGAGAATGATAACTCTCGGCGTATTTTATATATATTAATATTAAATATATGTATGCTAGTAGTCTACCAAGGACACTAAGGCCATGAGCACACCAACACATAATGTCCCACGATTACAATGGCCCAATAGGAGGTTTGAACCTTGATGGCTACTTAAATTAAGAATTGTATTTAATTATGTGGTGTATAAAATTTTAGAATAATTTAATGTAAAAAGGTATAATGTATATACTTATATAATATATTTGATTACTAATAATTGATGTGTATATGATCAGTAAATTAATGTCAAAGGTCAAAGGTTTTTTTACACATTCAGTCCAAAACTGTATACTATGCATTCTTATTATAGTTAAATCTTGTAGCATAATTGAAATTTAATAGTAACAATACCATGCATTATTAAATTTAGTTTAATAATTACTTTTTGAAAAGTGCATTTATGATAGTCACGAGCCTACCCAAATATGTGTAGAGACAAAGTTTACATACTTCATAATTTTTACTTTACATTTTTGGACTTATTTTAATGTCTACCACCCTAGTCATATTTATTTCTCTCCCCATTTTTGTGCTTTAAACCTCTCATTGGTGCGCTAAGCAAGACAACTCAATCTTAGTCTATTGTTGCAACTCATTCCTTACACTTTGAGGTCATGTATCCTTTGGGACACACACACACACACACACACACACACACACACACACACTCTAAAGTCCAACTTTTCAATCTCCAATTTGGCATACTACATTTTCCTAACTAGTATCTTGTTTGAGATTGTCTATAAAACATCTTCTTCCCAATTTGGATATTCTTCTTATTGTTCTCTTGCTCACTCACTCTATCTTACAATATCTTCCTACACCATACTAAGTTTCTAATGTTCGCATTCCTACATGACTAAAACCTATTGACACAGTCGAGATTGAAGAGCCTTGTCAGGCTGTCAATCAAGTAGCTAAACCACACTACAATGCAACAAAATTCAACAGGAAACACTCCTCCCTTTTATTTCAATTTAACTGATTACAAAGTACATTCGAAGGTTCAAATTACAGGGTCTTTTTTGCAGAGACCAAATTATCTTTTCAAAACAGTTTTTTCCTAATTTTTCATACATTCCCCCTCTTCACTAAGGTTTTCTTTTCGATTCTCATATGAGGTTGTCTGTTCCCTCTCCCCAACACCATCTTTTGCATTCCAAAACTACATCAAAGAAAATCATTACAACCTACACCCAATCCATTTCGAAGTGTTGACACACCATTCAATCTTCAATTGTTGAACCAATTTATCACCCTGTTGAGGAGACAACGTAAATATCCCAATGATAAAGGAAAGTACCTTCGATGCAGTTCAATATGATCCATGTGGTCCCATAGCCATGCCAACACCACTACACCAATCACCACTTCCCTGTGTTAAACTGCCTAGGTCCCACCACAGACACTGCAGGATGGCAAGTGACATAACCAAAAGTCCATCAGCCTATCAAAGAGATGACATTCCAAGTCCCGATGATATATATAACATTGTCTCATCGATAGTGAAAGAACTGCCAACACCATTGGTTCATTGGGGAGATGGTATTCCAAGTCCTAAAAATATAACTATCTCCTGCCGAAGAGCTCAAGGCTTTGTATTAGGTTGTCAAAGAGACAATGCTTAGAGTCCCGCTGAAGTAGAAAGGTCCCACCGATGAAGCACAATCTTCACATCGAGCTATTGAAGGGATGCCATTTGAAGTCCTTCCAATCACACAATGTCACACTGATGAAAGAACAACATTGACCAAGGGAAAAGATTTACAAAATGAACTCCAATGCATCTACAAAACACAACAAAATTGAAAACAAAAATTTTATCATGTACATATTGATGTGGATAGCTTGAGAGCCCGAGATGCTCCTACATCACCTATCTACTGCCTCATTCCTAAAACTTATTGTCTATACCTATTAGCATCTTCTCCATTGGAATGTATTGTCTCCATTTCCTCAAGTCTCTTTCCCATTACATTTCACATGTCTTTACTTAATAGTCAAGCTCCTAGGGTTCCATTCTATATAGTTTGCATGTACATTGCCATCACTTTTGCACATTAGCTATCGTAAATTCTCAATATTTAAAATTACATCAAGGTTAAAACTTGTCATGTTAGGTGATCAATTAAGGTTGTTTCCAACATCTATCTCACCATTTTCTCCCCATTATGTTTAAATAGATAGTACAACATCTAATGTTAAGAAAAATTGTGTCTTAACCTTGCAACTACAAAATGTTACTATAGACACCTAAATTTGGCCACTTATGTTTGGTCAAATGTATCCTTTTCTATCTAAATATATCCTCTTATCTACTTTAATTAAATAATATTTCTATTATTTAATTAATACCCCTAAAGTCCTCTAAATCCCTAAGGTATTTAATTAAATAATTAAATACTTTATCCCTTATCCCTTTCCTCCAAAAATTAAATAAATAATCTATTTATTTAATACCCTCATGTCCCATCCTCTATAATCCATTCCTAATCTTAATCCCCCTTGCTTAATCCTTGATTAAGGATGTACACATTCCTAATCATTGATTAGGGAGGTGTCACATCCTCCATAAAATGCAAGTGGGCTCCTAATCTCTCTTAACCACCTAACCTCCCTCTAATCATCCATTAATTAGCCTAATCTAACCCATGGTCAACCCCCTAATAAATACTACCCACATCCCAATGAAATTTTTAATTCCATTTTATTCTTCCAACACCCCTCATGGAATTTTTAATTCCTCCTAGTCCTTTCCAATGGAATTTTAAATTCCATTTATTCATCCAAAGTTTTTAGAGGAATTTTTAATTCCTCTTCCCTTTCTCCAAGGAATATTAAATTCCTTTTTATTCACCCCATGTCCCTAAGGAATTTTTAATTTCTTCTATCATTCCCATGCACATTAAAAAAATGAATTTTTAATTCCTTTAGTCAACTCTTGATCTCAAACCTTTATCCTCTTCCAAGAATCAATCTTGGCCATTCATTCATCTCCCCTCTTGTTAATGAAAAAAACTTAATCATTTTTCACTCTCATATCACACACTTAGCAAAATTTCAAGCACTCAAGCTCTCATACACTACCTCCATTGTTGCAGCCATTTTCAAGCTTCATATTATATCCAATCCACTAACCAACACCACCATTGCATCTAAAATCATGATTCCTATCATTTGCATACATTTTTGGGCCATTCTATCAAGCAAAGGAGCACATAAATCAATATCAAAAGGGCCAACCAATTCATCAACTTAAACAAGGTACAAATTGTGTTTTTATTGTTCATTTTGTTTAGGTTAAATTAGGCCAATTTTTGAGGCGTTGTTTGTGTTTTTATTTTTTGCATTCCTTTGTGTTTTGCATTTGTAAATTAAGAAAAATCATTTGCACACATTTCTGGCATGATCGGTGGGACCCACGTCACAAGTCCTTAACATTTTTTATTGTTTGAATTTTGCAGGTTCAAACATTTTCTATGCATAGGGGAAAATCTCCCCAATGGGAAAATCCACCTAGTTATAGGGGAAAACCCTCTCCTTGAATGCATGATTGCGCACTCACCCCTCAACTGAATAGGCGATCCTACTTTCAACTATCTAAAACCTGACTCACAAGGGTGATTGTGCTCTCGCCCCTCCTCCACACAAGTGTTTGCGCCCTCACCCCTCTTCGGCATAGGTGATTGCACCCTCGCACCTCCTCCGCATAGGGGAACCTGCTAACCCAATAGGCGAATATGCTCCCACCCCTTTTTAGAAAGGAAAATCTGCAGTTAGGCGAACCTGAAACCTAGATGAGTGATTGCATGACCTACAAAGGCGATTCCACCTTTTCCCACAGAGGCAAACTTGTGCTCCCAAGGGGCGAATTTGTGATCTATAGGGGTGAATTTGTGTGATCCATAGAAGGTATAAAAAGAATCAATTTTTGATAAAATTTTGTAGCCCTTTATACTTTCCCTTTCCAAAAAAAATTGCTCCAGGGGCTTTGCCCTTGGCCCCCCTTGTGTGGGGGATCAGACCGTCCCCCCGCACCCCCCTTTTCATTGGGTTAGGAGTTTCCTTCCTGGGCTAACAATAATCTTCTTTTCATCATTTTCTTTTGTATCTTATCTAATCCTTTTTTTGTGCAGCTTGCCCCTCATTTGTCCAAGACCAGTGATTGAAATTACTAATGTGTTTATTGCAAGACGAGCGATTGAAGACATTAACATAGTTGTTTTTGCAAACTAATTAGGCACACTTCAATTTATTAAAGGGTCAATTAAATTTTTTTCCTTTGTTTGGGAGTGGGTTGTTGACATATTCTCTCCCCTTGCACCATACGAGGAGCTCGAGGATCAAAAATTACAACTCATTCTAGTCTAGTCCAGTCTACCTAGGAGTACTAGCTTGTGTGTATGTTCTCCCCTTACACCTTGTGCGAGCCTGGGGATCAAAAATTCCTAGCATTTCCTACCCTTTAGGGGACCTTCCTAGGATTTCATCACCCGGGGGACGGTATCAACCACGTGTTGCTGGTGGGGTATATAAAGGCGGGAGAACTAAAGTTGTACCCCAATCCAATTGTGTTGTGTCTAGTGGAGCACTATTACTAGGGTGATTCCTAGTTAGGTGTGAAGGGTTGGTCCAATTTTCTAGTACCTCCCAATCCATGCTTGTGACGGGCTGGTATTCATGGTTGTGCCTCACACACCCTCTTGGTGTATCGAGGACTCATTAGATAGCATGTATAGCCTAGTTTAAGACTTGTGTTTTAGTCGTGGCTTGGTGTAGTATAGGATTGTAGATGACACCCCGAAGCTACTCATCACATACTCCCTTAGGTTGAGATATAAATCCTCATGGTGAACTATGATAGTTCTCAAGGAGAGAGAGAAGGTGAGTTTTTAGTGTCTGTTGACGACCCTATGCTATTGGATCTCTAGCTATCTGCCTTCATGAGAAAGGGTGTTCACATCTAACTATCACAAAGTATTAATCCCTTGGGGTGGTGGGCTTACATCAAGTTTGTAAACCTTTACTACTAATTCTATAGCTATTCATGTGCTTGATGTGTCTTATTGTGTGATACTAGTGAGCGACTTCAGTCTTGAGTCAATATTTTCCCACTATCTTCTTGTTTGCTATCATATGTCCTTTGCCATAGCCCATTCATTCTACAGGGGTGAATATTGTTGATGGTGTTTTCTGCACAGCAACAACTCAGACAGAATATGGTATCCTATCTCTCTTGAAAGGTTATTTTCAATAATGAATCACTAAAAATCACCCCAAGGTCTCTCGGGTGTTAGGTCATAACAATGCATAAAACAACTCAGATATAATGTGAAATGCTGGTAATCACAATTGGACCTTACTACAAGCAAACTGTATCTTTCAATTTATCAGATCTAACAATATGATGATCTTGAATCCTAAATCTAACTGAATAATAAAGAAACAGCAAAAAATAGGGATGCAGGGAAGTAATAAAATCTAAAATATTGCAAGGACAAGCAATGTAAATGACGTATATGTGGAATGGACCTATCTCAAATAACCAATTCTTATTCGACCCACAAGGCAATATTACAAGAACGGTGCAATCTTCTGAGGAATACAGATTTTCAAATCATATACTTGCATCTACAATCAAACTTAAGCACATTAAATATACGGTCCAGGTTGACTTTACCAGCCTACTACAATCAGATAGTTACTGGGAGTATATACCAGAGATAGCTACAAACATTCCAAATATGAAATCACAAACATCATTTATCCAACTAAAACTAATCTATTTCTGAATACTAAACCCTAAATCTTCAAGCAATTTAAAAGATAGAGCAAAGGAACCATGCAAGATGAGATAACACAAATGATTTCACCAGAAATAACCACAATGTCTTCAATTGTATTAATCACCAGAAAATGCTGCAACAATTCAACTGTTCTGAATATAGTGTTTGCTTCAAGAAACTTCTAATACTCTAACTATAGCTCTTGCTAATCTCTATTACTGTCTTGCTAATGTCTATAACCAATGTCTCACTCTTACAATGAGGCAAGAATGCCTATTTATATCAAATTCCCCCCAAAACATGTCGGCCCAGCCAAACATTTTACAAAATAATAAAACCGCCAAAACAGGTCAGCCCAGGAAAACAAACTAAGGCACACATTTAATTCCATCATCCAAGTCGGCCAAGGCACAGTCCCCAAGGAAGTCCAGTCCAATGCATGCCCTATGATAATAGGGAAGCACAAATCTCGAACTTGAGCATTAACTGCCACTCCCTTTGCCTTTCTCCTGCACTGATGTCCCTTGGACACTCGAGAATATTCTATCCAACTCAGCAATAGGTGGCGATGGTAAGACCCTGAGTCGACATTTAATAGAATCTATCCCCTCCTTGGCCCGCTCAACAATTCTGTTCCAGTCCTCTCTGTTGGCCATGTACCTGTCTATCACTGCCAAGTATGTAGCTGCATCATCAAGTAAATGGCTGGTGACAGCTCCATCAGAATCCGGGGCATAAACCTCATGCCACCAGTCCTTCAATTGCTCAAGGCTCAAATACTTGGGAGCTATCTTCTTCCTCCCTATCATCACCTCAAAGAAGGAAATGCATCCATCATAAACTACTATAAGATCGCCATCAATGGACTTCCTTCGTTTTTGTATCTTCTTTAGACCCCCTTGTCTGACCAGCAATGCCTCAAACCACTCCCACGGTTCATCCAGCCTGGAGGAAGGAAGGATTCCATCCTTAGCCAATTGATCCCTGCCATGTCCCAGGATAGTCTTTGATTTCTGTAGCAGGAGGTCTATGTCATTCTCATCCTGAAACAAGATGTGCTCCAACAGTTCTTTTGCCTGGACTGCATCCTTGCCCACAGACAAGATCCCTTTGAGAGCATCATCCCCTTTCACCTGGACATCCAAAAATCGTCATTAGAATCCAATTATTATTCATATTCCAGTTCAAAGGGTTAGCACAAATCATGTAAATCCATCAAAATCCATTGCTAACTACTAATCCATCGAGATCCGGAGAAATCAGACAGTCCGGGAAAATCACGCAATCCGGGAAAATACCGTCGGGGCAGAATTTCGGAGAAATCCGACCCAGATGGATTCCTGCTACCAAAGTATCATTAGTCAAATAAATCATCAATGCGCATGGAAAATCAAAGGATAATCGTTAAATTCACTTATTGGCAATCAAGAAATAAACAATCGTTCCATCAATCCTATCACCGAAATATTAAAAGAACAAAGCCAGACAGGAAATCCGGAAAAATCCGGATGGAACGGATTTTTGCGGACAACTTAAATGTACCAGAAATAAACCCAGCCCGCGGAATAAGCCCAAACCGGGAAAATCCGGGAGTGAGGAAATTCCGCGGGCTGTGGATGGTGTTTTCTGCACAACAACAACTCAGACAGAATATGGTATCCCATCTCTCTTGAAAGGTTATTTTCAATAATGAATCACTGAAAATCACCCCAAGGTCTCTCGGGTGTTAGGTCATAACAATGCATAAACAACGGAGTTAAAATGTGAAATGTTGGTAATCACAATCGGACCTTACTACAAGCAAACTGTATCTTTCAATTTATCAGATCTAACAATATGATGATCTTGAATCCTAAATCTAACTGAATAATAAAGAAACAACAAAAGATAGGGATGCAGGAAGTAATAAAATTTAAACTATTGCAAGGACAAGCAATGTAAATGACGTATATGTGGAATGGACCTATCTCAAATAACCAATTCTTATTCACCCACAAGACAGGAATGCAACTGAGGAATACAACTTTTCAAATCATAGACTCTGACCCATAATCAATCTTAAGAATAACACGGTCCAGTTGGACTTTACTAAATATAATCAGAGAATGAGAATGAGAAACATTCCAAAGGAATCACAAAGAACCAAAGTCTAATCTATTTCTGAATACTAAACCCTAAATCTTCAAGCAATTTAAAAGATAGAGCAAAGGAACCATGCAAGATTAGATAACACAAATGATTTCACCAGAAATAACCACAATGTCTTCAATTGTATTAATCACCAGAAAATGCTGCAACAATTCAACTGTTCTGAATATAGTGTTTGCTTCAAGAAACTTCTAATACTCTAACTATAGCTCTTGCTAATCTCTATTACTGTCTTGCTAATGTCTATAACCAATGTCTCACTCTTACAATGAGGCAAGAATGCCTATTTATATCAAATTCCCCCCAAAACATGTCGGCCCAGCCAAACATTTTACAAAATAATAAAACCGCCAAAACAGGTCGGCCCAGGAAAACAAACTAAGGCACACATTTAATGCCATCATCCAAGTCGGCCAAGGCACAGTCCCCAAGGAAGTCTGGTCCAATGCATGCCCTATGATAATAGGGAAGCACAAATCTCGAAATTGAGCATTAACTGCCACTCCCTTTGCCTTTCTCCTGCACTGACGTCCCTTGGACACTCGAGAATATTCTATCCAACTCAGCAATAGGTGGCGATGGTAAGACCCTGAGTCGGCATTTAATAGAATCTATCCCCTCCTTGGGCCGCTCAACAATTATGTTCCAGTCCTCTCTATTGGCCATGTACCTATCTATCACTGCCAAGTATGTAGCTGCATCATCAAGTAAATGGCTGGTGACAGCTCCATCAGAATCCGGGGCATAAACCTCATGCCACCAGTCCTTCAATTGCTCAAGGCTCAAATACTTGGGAGCTATCTTCTTCCTCCCTATCATCACCTCAAAGAAGGAAATGCATCCGTCATAAACTGCTGTAAGATCGCCATCAATGGACTTCCTTCGTTTTTGTATCTTCTTTAGACCCCCTTGTCTGACCAGCAATGCCTCAAACCACTCCCACGGTTCATCCAGCCTGGAGGAAGGAAGGATTCCATCCTTAGCCAATTGATCCCTGCCATGTCCCAGGATAGTCTTTGATTTCTGTAGCAGGAGGTCTATGTCATTCTCATCCTGAAACAAGATGTGCTCCAACAGTTCTTTTGCCTGGACTGCATCCTTGCCCACAGACAAGATCCCTTTGAGAGCATCATCCCCTTTCGCTTGGACATCCAAAAATCGTCATTAGAATCCAATTATTATTCATATTCCAGTTCAAAGGGTTAGCACAAATCATGTAAATCCATCAAAATCCATTGCTAACTACTAATCCATCGAGATCCGGAGAAATCAGACAGTCCGGGAAAATCACGCAATCCGGGAAAATACCGTCGAGGCAGAATTTCGGAGAAATCCGACCCAGACGGATTCCTACTACCAAAGTATCATTAGTCAAATAAATCATCAATGCGCATGGAAAATAAAAGGATAATCATTAAATTCACTTATTGGAAATCAAGAAATAAATAATCGTTCCATCAATCCTATCACCGAAATATTAAAAGAACAAAGCCAGATAGGAAATCCGGAAAAATCCGGATGGAATGGATTTTTGCGGACAGCTTAAATGTACTGGAAATAAACCTAGCCCGCGGAATAAGCCCAAACCGGGAAAATCCAGGAGTGAGAAAATTTCGCGACGACCTCGGAAACCGGAAAAAATTACCAATGCGAACCAAAACTCGAATGATCACAGGATCTTCCCTACCCGAGCTCGAATGATCTCAAAACTGATGATAAGCAACAAGACCTAGGGCGCAAAGGATTTAGACCCCTCGAAAGTACGCAAAGGATGAATCTCCACATCAAAATAAAGATGCCCTAATCCGAATGACCAAACCACCCGCCATTAAAACCCGAACAAGCTTTAAGGTTTAAAGATAATAGCTAAGGATTTACCTAAAGCCGCCAACATGGTACGGGGCAAAGGCCGCTCAAGCACAATAAAACCTTCGTTCTGGGCCGAACACCAAAGGAAACCCTAATTTCACACAATGACACATTTTGTGCCCGAAACAAGCAAGCAATTCGACCCAGAATCCTGTCTAAAGGATATCATCTCACAGACAAATGGAGTTCGCAAGGTATAGAAAATAGGGTTCCATAATAAAACGGGTCAGACCCCGACTCTATAAATATGAAATCAAAATCAAATCAAGGGCCGACTCAAATCCAGCGATACCCAAGGCAAGAAACCCTCAATCATCATGCAAGCAAACAGAAGGGCAATGAATACATACCATGGATCAAAGCGAATGGAATTCGGGCTCAGAAAGTCGACCACGCAGCAAACACGTCCAAGCAATAGAAATACTGGCACCAACACTCAAGCAATCCTCGTGCAAACAAACTAGGATCAATTCCCAAAGCTTCAAATGAAAATTCTAAATCGCCAGAGCAAATCAAGTGAATAGGTGAACTCAGAATGATGCTCAAAATGCCCTAAATTCGACCTTATACCCGCCTGAGCAAAGGTACCTTGACCATTAATGCGCGATAAGACATTTCTGACAAGTCCGGAAACCTGAACCCCAAGCGGAATTTCAGAAGATTCCAGAATGCGCAGAGACACAGATTCCGCGGAAATGCAGGAACCGGGGAAATCAGGAAGATCGTGATTTTGGCAGAATCCGGGAAAATCCGATAGGACCGGAAAATCCCGAAGTCGGGCAGAAACCCGGAATCAGAGAATCTTGCCAGAAATGGACAAGGAACCAGGGCCCGGGAAAATCCGCCAGAGATGGAAAATCCCGGATCCAGGTGAAAACCCGGACTTGGCCAAAAACTCAATTTCATTCAATTCCAACCTCAAGGAAGGGTCCAAGCGAGCAAGACCAACATGTCAAGACCCCAAAATGATAAATCCAATAAAATCAAAGGTCAAAGATGCCAAAAAAGAAGGGGGTCCCCACCCCAAGTGGGGCGTGTGTGCAAAAACTGCACAACAAATATGCTTCCAAAAGAGGGAATCCACACCATGGATGGGAAAACCTACCTCCCAAGGGGCGATTCTTCATTATTGTCCAATCTCCTCGTTTAGTCAGTTATCCCTGTTAGGTGATTCTACCTCCTATAGAGGTGAATACACTTATCTTGTCTATCCATCCCGTAGGAAATTCTGCTCCCCAAAGGGGTGAATTCGCTCAAGTCATCCGTACACCATTGTCACCCATTAGGCAAGTCGGCTAAGTTACTAGAGGCGATTTCACTTTCGTGCCCTTGTCCCTTGTCCGTACCGTCACTCTAGTTGGATGAATCCACCTTGCAAAAAGGAGACTCCATATTTGAGTCCACACCTCCTCGTCCATACATCACCCTTGGATAGGAAATTTTCTTCACAACAGAGAAATCCTAGCATCATACTGTCTGTACATATCCATAGATAGGAAAATTTGTTAATCTAATAGGCATTTCTGGACTTAGGTATTTCCATTACCTATAGAGGCAATTGTGCTCTATTCTTGGGTGAATCTTCTTCCTATCCAAAATCCAAAGAGTCAATCCGTCCTATCATGATTAGCGTATATATTCCTGATTCCAAAATTGTAATCCAATCATTTTTCCTCTCCATATCCATCTCCAAACAATCACTTTCATCCATCCAACAATCATCCTCATCATTTTAGCTACATCCTTGACTTTAGGAGTCTCTCCCATCACATCTTCCCATTCAAATCCTAATTTGAGCTTCAATCTAATCCTAATCTAAACTTAAATTGAATCCCAATCTGAGCTTAATCTACATCCTAGTTTGAACTTTAGTCCATCCACATCCAAGATCTTCTGATATTGTAACGAATCTTAAGAACCTTCCTTCCATGTTCTTATAATCCATTCTATTTATCTTTTCATCTCTTATTTTCTTGTAATTGTCTATTCCCATCTTTTCAATCCATATTCATCCAGTCCAACATCATGAATCCTTATCCTCCATCAATCCAACCAAAAATAGTAGTCAAGGGAGATCCCAATTACATTGAAAGTATTGTTAATCAAGATGAGTATGATATATACCCCCTTGATGCTATCCTTATTAGTGATCTCTCCCCACTGTCATCCAAAATCCAATCACTCATCCAAGCTATCCCATCATGCTTTCTTCCATACCTACTAACAATACTTATGCTACCTTTTACAAGGGATATCCATTATCTTCTCCCTCTACATATCCATCCTATTCTTCATCCACATCTCTCTGTTACTATCCCCCACATATCCCTCTCATCCAATATTCATACCTCCATCTTCTCCTCTAGCCATATTTCAACCACCAGCTTTGCACAACAACACTATCACCTACACCCTTAGTCCAAATCCTCCATCTCATTATCCTCCAATGCATGATCCTAATACACCATCCACATCCTTCTATCCTAATCCACCATCCTAATATTCCCACTTTAATCCACCATCCCAATATTCCTACCTTAATTCCCCATCCATTTTCTCCAACATCAATCCTCCATCCACATGTTTCTATACTAATCCACCATCCATGCCCTTCTATCCTAATCCACCATCCATGTCCCCCTATCCTAATCCACCATCCATATCCTCCTATGACACTCCATATTTCACTCCATCATATCCTAATCCTCCCTCCAATCCATCATATCTTTATCCTCCATCTAATCCTAACCACCAACCCAGAATCCTAATCCTCCACCCATTCATAATCCTTCATCTAGTCCCCAACTTACATCTAAGCCTAAAATATGCAATTATCTTATTCCAGATCGCATCCAAGGAATCATGAAAAAGAAGACATCCCCAACTCCACATCTTGAACTCATAGATCCATGCCCTCCCACTCTATCATGTACGATCATTAGTGATGGGGCCCTTCTCCATCCTACACTTATCACCCCTATTACCACTCCTAACACCATCCAAACTATTGAAATAATCAAACTCATCGAATCCATTGAATCCCCATAATCTACTCCTGGAACCACCGAACCCATCAAAGACACCCAAATCCAATCCACTTCTCCTACTCCTAGTATCACCAAAATTCACTCCCATGAACTTCATGAATCCTCCATCCTTCCATCCACCCCATTCGAGGAGTCCATCCAACATTTTTTCCACCACACCATCTACACCCATTAAAACTTTCCAAGAGCTTGTTCCAAAGCATGTATTAATGCATCCCCTTATCCAAATGAAGATCTTACCATCCCATCTAGTACACTTCAAGATCATATTTCCTCATCCACTCCATCCCATGATCCCCTTGTCACTCAAGATCCAATCACTTCATCTCATGATTCCTTATCACCCACACCCCCAAATCAAGATCCTACCATTATACCTAATCTCCCTCATGATTCCTTACCACCTCCTCCTCCAAATCAAGATACTAATATCCCATCATATCCATCTCATGATCCTTTATCACCACCTCCATATCTCCTTGGTCCTCTTACATTCATCCATGGTGGTTTTCTTCCAGAGGAAGAACAAAAAATATACACCACCCTTCCCCCTCCACCTAATAATGGTATCGCATCATGTTTCCAAAATAATAAGCATCCTATTATAGATCGAATGCTCAATACTATGAAATATCAAGGAAAAGGTTTAGGCCTTTATGAGAAAGGAATTTTAGAGCCCATCCATGTCAAAGAAAATCCATGTGCATAAGGTCTTGGATATGTATCTCAAGACTCATAATTCAAAAATGTTGGTAGAACCTCCATACATCCTCAATGAGCCTCTTCCAAAAGAATAATAGGCTCTCCCCATCACTCCACTAAGCCATTTGTAACCATCCCCCTCCTCCATCGTATCACCTCAAAACAACCATCCCTATTCCTCCTTCCTCCTCCAAATCCATTTTGGGTCCTTATATTCCTCCATCTGCCATCACCCATCCTTCATTTACTACATCTATTTTGGGTCCTTATGTTCCTCCATCCACCATCACACATCCTCCATATACTAAGTCCATTTTAGGACCGTATATCCATAAATCACCTATCCATATCACCCATAATAAAAATACCACTCTCATGTTCCCTAATCAGGATCAATAAAGGCACATACCTTCACATCCTCCATCCACACATCATCTCCAAAATCATACCTCTACCATTCCATTCATGTTTCCTCCATATCATCCATCTCCTCATACCAAAATTATTTCTGTTAGAAGCACTTTGGATGCCAAAGTACAAATGCATAATTCTAAACATCCACATGAATCTAAATCTTCCCATGTCCCCTTAAAAGGACACGATGAAGAAAGAAAAATCCCATCCAAAAGTGTAATCAATCACAAAGATTACACAAGCCTATTAAAGCAAAAATCAAAATCTTGTGGATCCCAAAGAAAAAGGATGCAATGCCTTCAAATGAAACATCCAGAACAACATCCAAAGTTGCTAATCCAAAAGCTAAATTTTATACACATCTTCCATCTCCTAAATCTATTTTGGGTCTTTATGTCTCAAAATTCACTATCCCAACTCCTCCATTATCCCCACATTCTCCATCTATTAGTCCCCCTATCATTTCACATACCCCACCACATGTGCCAATGTTGGCCCTGAAAACATTCCCCCATCACACATCCACCCCATCATTCCATCCATGCACTTTCCAACATCCCATCCATTATTTGGGTAAGTGCAAAAAGATGGGGGGCCAAAAAGGGGGCTTAAGCAACACCAATTTTTGTGGTCCCCTCTTTTGAACCCCTTAATCTCAACCATTAAAAAAAAAATTAGTAGTTTAGAAAGTAGAATCGGAGCACTATGATCCTTGTTTGCTCCAATTCTACTTTCTAAACTACTAATTTTTTTTGAAGATGGTTGAGATTAAGTGGTTCAAAAAAGGGGACCACAAAAATTGCAGTTATTTTTGTAGAAAAACATAACATAGCAACTTTTGTGGCTCCCTAGCATAGTGAATTTTTTTTTAGTATTTTTAAAATTGTTTTGGTGAGAATTTAGTTAACAATATGTTGTTTATGCTCATTTTTTCTGATAATTTTTTAATGAATATTTGATTTCTTAGTAATTTTTAAAGTGGACACTTCTTGAAAAATAAAATTTCAGTCATGCTACCCCTATAAATTTTGGAAATTAATTAAATATATATATATTAATATGTGTAGAATGGAGTCTAGTTTCTAAAAATGTAATTTATTTGAAAATTTGATGAACGGTTAAATTATAACGAAAAAAACACCAAACGTTGGTTTTTTCCAAAAAAATACACACAAACAAATGAAATTATAGACCAAAGGCTTAACATTGTCAAAAAGTGAAAAAATTACATTGTTAGATAGCTAAGAGAGAGCCTAATATTACCCAGGTGTTTGATTTGTTCAACATTGAAACATGTGCAAACCTGACAGTGAGCACAAACATGATTATGTAAAATATTGTAGAATTTACAAAAACACGTCTTTGGATGTTGGGAATGCCCTCCAAGCCTTTGGGTTGGAATTTCAAGGAAAATACCAAGACTAAGGCTTGGGGATTCCCAAAGCAAGAAATAATACAAGTGCGTTATAATGTGCTCGTGTTATTTCTTAGTTTTGACATGGTTTTTGCATTTGTCCAAGACATGTTAGCAAGACATAATGTGAGCACATTATAATGCACTTGCATTATGTCTTGCTTTGTGTTAAATTATGCTCTATTGAATGTATGTATATATGTTTGTATGTATGTATGCTTGTATGTCATGTATGTATGTATGCATGCATGCTTGTATTCTTGTATTCATGTATTCATGTATTCCTGTATGTATGTATCAATGCATGTATGTATGTATGCCTATATGTATGTATGTAAGATTGTATGTACATATGTACATGTATTCTTGTATGTATGTAAGATTGTATGTATGCTTGTATGCATGTCAGTATGTATGTATGTCTTCTTATGTGTATGTATTTATATATGTCTTTAGAGGGAGGGATAATTTTAAGAGAGAGTTGTCTAGGTAGGGTGGGAGGGAGAGAGGGAGGGAGAGACTAGAGAGAGAGAGAGAGAGAGAGAGAGAGAGAGAGAGAGAGAGAGAGAGAGAGCGAATAAGAGAAGGGAGTGGGAAAGAAGGGACTGGAGTGAGAGGTAATTAGCTACGTACGGTGGGAGGGATAGAGGGAGAGAGATAGAGAGAGTGGGGGTGGGAGAGAGAATTGAGAGAGAGGGAGAGACTTGAGAGATGGGTAGTGAGAGGGAGTGCGAGAGAGAGGGAGTGGGAGAGAGGGAATGTAAGAGTGAGAGACCTGAGAGAGAGGGAGAGAGGGAGTGTGAGAGAGGGGGGTGGAGTGAGAGGGACTTATCTAGGAAGGGTGGGAGGGAAGGAGGGGGAGAGAGAGAGAGAGAGAGAGAGAGAGAGAGAGAGAGAGAGAGAGAGAGAGAGAGAGAGAGAGATCTGAGAGATAGGGAGAGAGAGGGAGTGATAGAGAGGCAGTGGGAAGGAGATAGAGAGAGAGATAGAGGGAGTGAGAGAGTTGTAGGGATTTAATGAGTGAGAGGTATGTAGAAAGAGGGAGAGGGTAGATAGAGACTGCTTATGTTGAAAATTGAAAAGCTAATTAAAACTATAAACTCAAAATCAAAATTTCAACATAACATCAATGAAGCCTTTCTTAAATGAAAGAACATGTAAAACATAAAACTAAACTATGTGAAATCAAATATATGCATTAAAAATAAAATCAACTCCATTGTTCTCCTATCACCAAGATCTTGATTTATACATTTGGTGCTCTCAGATTTTTAGAAGCACAAGTGCAACAAGAGGCTATGATGAATGGAAGAGAAGATTGCATGATCATAATTCAATGTATGTTTCTTTGGTGAGAAGAGGAGGATATAATATGTTAATGATTTGAGTGAATTAATGAGTGGATAGAAGAAAGTATTAAATGAATCAATTAAACAAACAATAATATCCATTTAATTAATAGACAAAAATAAGGATAATTGTGAGGACATATTTTGAGTGTCTACATTTTCCCCCTCTTTGAGACAATGCAGCCTATTGAGTTATTTCAAAGAAAAATGATTGATTAACTGATACATGCCATAGGTACATCTTGGTAAGGATGATGATAAGGATAATATTCCCCCTTGAGAGATTGATTGAACAAGCTGTGATAAGATTAATCTCTTGATAGATCACGAGGAGAAAATTTAATAATTGATTTTGCACGAGTGATTAAGCAGAGATGCACATTTGATAAAAATGCAAAACTGATAAGAGGAGATGTACACTTGATGGAAATACACAAATAATAGGTGTAACTAAAAAATTGATGGAAATGCTCAACATAGCCAGGTTGATAAGTTGATTAAGTTGATTGAGATTGATGCTAGCACAAAAACAATGATTGATTAACATATTGAATAATCAAGGAGTAGTGGAGTCCCATGATAAAAAGAAAGTTGATTGATTTGATATTTGGATTAAAAGACATGTATTAGTTAGATAAAGCATGTAATTAATCTTTGAGAGAAGGAGCATGAAGAAAATGGAATGATGAAGAAAATGGATGATGGAAGAAATGATAGATGAAAAAGATATGAAGGAAATAAAGGTGATGAAATAAATGATAGATGAAAAAGAGATATGAAGGAAATGGAGGTGACAAAGCTTCTTGTTCTTTAAAAAGTGATTTTATCATCATAGAGCTTATTATGTTGCAAATTAGTATAAGCGTCTATATAACATGAACATCAAGATGACCTAAATATTGTTTGCATTTTTATTTAGTAGTGAAGTATAACCATCTGGGTATAACAACCTTAGATGACTTGAATACTTATTGCATGGAAGACACTATTAGACAAGGAATTCTCTCATCCACACTAGACTCATAGGTCCTCAATGGTTTTGGATAACCATGTCTTAAGACGAGTCATCCTATGAATAAGAAGCAATCCAAAGACAAAAAACAAGTGAAAATTCCATCCTCACCTCTCTAATCCAAGAAATCCTCGAGAAGCTAAAATACATGCCACCAAAGATAAAAAATCACAAATCAATCAAAAGACTGAAAAACAAACAAACATCATGTTTCAATGTATAACTGATTCTTGCCATAGTTTATGCATTTAATTGGATTTGAAAGAGGGATTGATAGGTATTTTGTTGGAATTGAAGAAAATGGTGGATATGGGGAGATCAAGTACTATCACACCCACTTTCTAAGATGTTCCACTCAAGGATAACCCTAGAGATCTCAATGCAAAAGAGAAAGAAATCTTGAAAAAGGGATATCCTAGGGTTTGAATATGATCTAATGAGGGGTTCACCACCAAGTATAAACTTGGAAAAGACAATAAAATGCAAGGTGCAATGAAAAAAACTAATTGAATGCAAACTAACTCTAAATGACCTAGAAAAGTGAATGAAATGTAATAGAAAACTATAAAATAGAAAGTGTGCACTTGGGAATTTATAGAAGAAAAAATGGAGGTCTAGAATTATGGAAAATCTACTTTTACTATTGACTAGGAATCATTCACCAAGCTAGGAAAATTAGTCAAGTTTATGGGAAAATCTATAGGAACATAAATCTACCAAAAGGGTGTCCAAATCTGCAAAATCTTGAAAAAATGTATTGGAACTAGGACTCATTCACCAAAAGTGGTGAATCAGTCTAGTTGGGCTTTGCTGTAACTTCAAAACCTGATCCTACTCTTCTCTATCTATTCTATCCTTCCTGATTGATTTTCGGATTTGACTCTCTGATTTGCAACCTGTAGGTGACCTTCAATTTTCTCCAAGGCTTAATGACAACTTTGACAACTTTGATCACTTGACAAATTTTCTCCAATCTTTCTCCTTGTGAAATATGCAACCTAAACCTATAGATAACACACAAAGGAGAGGGAAAAATGTTTTGGGGTTAGTGGATAGGAGTTTTCCTTGGTCAAACCTTTTTTTGGTAATTAAACCTTGAAATGAAAGCAAATATGAATGGAGAATGATAAATGAAAAAATAGAAATGTCACAACTCACCAAACCCTAGCAATAAGGTGTTGTAGATATGTTTGAAATGGCTACAATGGATGTGGTTCTTGAATCTTTCTTGAATGATGTTGATCTTGCTTGAAACACTTGCTTGAATCATAAACCCTACATCACAATTGTTAGCACAATAAAAAATATGATATATGAAATATTTGACATGATGATTGGCACCTAAATACTACTATAAAATGCTTGATAATTTTCCCTTGAATTCTCTTGTGAATGCTCAAATGATCTTGTGAACTCTCTTGAATGCTAGGTGTGAATATGAGCGAAAGATCCTTGTATTTATAATTAATTATTTAAGAATTCCCAAAATTACAACACTACAAGCCGACATCATGTCTAAGAGAATAAAATATCACCAAAAATTTGAATTAAATTTGATTTTGGGCCACACGGGACTCATTCGCGCAAGGTGGTGAATTAGTCTCGTAAGACATAATGTATGGGACCAAAAATGAAAAGTACTTAGAAATGTGTGAAAACTGGTTTGGGGCAAAAAGATCTAGGTGGGACCCATTCGCCCAAGGTAGAAAATGAGTCCCAAATCACCAAATCTAGGCCACACAAGCCAAAAACACTTGAATTATGATTGGTTACTGATTGGTGTCAGGATTATCTTTGAAAAGATGCGATAAATGAGGCTTGTGGATGAAAAATAGGGCCAATTAAAGCATAAGAAAGTCAACTATAATGACAAGCCTAGATGGAGGTGAAATTTTGTTACAAAACTTTACAACACTCTGAATAAGGAAAGATTAATGTTTATTTTAATTAAAAATAGGTTTATTATGCTTAGTTATTTGGTAAAACCTTAGAAAAGTGTGAAAGTGAATTACAACACTTCACAACACTTTAGCATGGTGCCTTTAAAATCCGTTAGTTCACAAGGGACGAAGACTTAATGTGAATATGTTATTACACATTACAACACTAAATCAAGGAAAAATTAAGCCAAAATCATAAGGAGGGCCCAAACAAGTTAGAAAAAGTAGAAGGGTTACTTTTTTCAGTGACTCCATTTAGCCCCCACTTTAGTGAGAGGATGAAATTTCTTTAAACTCACACTAAAGTAGACCAACGTGAATCAAGAGGGGTCCAAGTGTACCTATGCACATAAGATGAGATAATGATCAAGAGGGGTGATCAAGCCCCCAGGATAAAGATCTGATGACAAACCAACATAGGAAAAAAAGAACACACATGAGAATGATAAAGAGCAACAACAAAGCACAAGCAGACACTGTCAAAGATGAAAAAGATAAAAGGTTAAAATAAAAGAGAGCCAAATCAAGCTTTGAACATTTTTCCATCACTATGTGGATCAGATCTTGGTTGTTTGTCTAAAAAATTCATACTCACTATGAGGCAACAAAACTTCATGCTATCCACTGGGTGAAAAGTCCTAATGAGAAACATACACTCATGGCTGGTATGCACTCACACACACACACAAGTGGCTATGGGGAAATTCACGCCTCAGTTTGGCTTCCAACTCAAACCATACCAAAGATATACCTCTTGATAATTTTAATAAGATGCCACACAAAAAATATTTTTGAGCTTCACGAGACAAGCAAAACTTCATATGCTTAGAGCTCATGAACAAATAGGATGGCCCCATAGGCATGCAAGTTGTGTTATGCAAGGTGGCCATATAATGACAAATGAAAAATAGGGAATGTTCAAAGGATTCTTGCTTAGTTCATGAGAGGTCTTTAACTTAGGGAACATTGTGCCTAATGTTTCCAAGAGAGGACCAATCAGAGAATAGAAAATTCACAACTTAAGGGATGCAGTGTGTCACATCAAGCCACTAAGAGGAATGTAATATGCTGAGAGAGATCACGCTCTTGAATGAAATCACACCAAATGTCATCCGTAAAGTGAAAAACACATTGTATGAAATGAGAAAACTGCATGAAGAACCATGAAAATGAAAAATGAAAAACAATAATGCTAATGTATACCCCCACTTTAAAGAAATTGCTAAACACCATGCTGTGAGCAATTACTATAAAGTAGAAGATGATAAATACAAACAAAGAAGAAGACATGAGAGCTAACATGGAAAGCCGTTTGCCAAGTCATATGTTTCCAAGTAAAGCTACATCATGTGAAAGAAAATAGAAAGAGAGGGGTTTCCCCCAAAATGAGAAACACCAAACACATAAGGGATCTATGGATTTGGGGCTAGTATGTTCATTACTACAATGTTTTTTATAGAGCTCAAAACTATAATCATTCCCAAAATACATAGAACTGGAAGAATGACACAAAGAGAGTGAGAAAAAAGAAAAACCTTTTGGGCCACACATGACTCATTCACCCAAGGTGACAAATTAGTCCTATCAGACATAATGTATGAGACTAGAAATGAAAAGTGCTTAGAAATGTGTGAAAACTAGTTTGGGGTGAAAAGATCCAGGTGGATCCATTCGCCCAAGGTGTTGAATGAGTCCCAAATCACCAAATTTGGGCCACACAAGCCAAAAAAACTTGAATTATGATTGGTTACTGATTGGTGTCGGGATTATCCGTGAAAAGAAGCAATAAATGAGGCTCGTGGATGCAAAATAGGGCCAATTAAAGCATAAGAAATACCAATTATTAATGACAAGCCTAGAGGAATGTGAAAGTGTGTTATGACACTTTACAACACTTCAAAGAAGGCAAGATTAATGTTTATTTTAATTAAAAATAGGTTTATTATGCTTAGTTATTTGATAAAACCTTAGAAAAGTGTGAAAGTGAATTACAACACTTCACAACACTTTAGCAAGGTGCCATTAAAATCCATTAGTTCACAAGGGCCCAAGACTTAATGTGAATGTGCTATCCACATTAAAACACTAAATCAAGGCATCATTAAGCCAAAATCACAAGGAGGGCCCAAAAAAGCTAGAAAAAGTAGAAGGGTTACTTTTTCAGTGACTCCATTTAGTCCCCACTTTAGTGAGAGGATGAACTTTCTTCAAACTCACACTAAAGTAGACCAATGCACATCAAGAGTTTTCCAAGTGTACCGATACCAATAAGATGAGATAATGATTAAGATGGGTGATCAAGCCCCCAAGATCAAGATTTGATGACAAACCAACATAGGCACAAAAGAACACACATGAGAATGATAAAGAGCAACAACAAAGCACAAGCATACACTGTCAAAGATGAAAAGGAGAAAAGGTAAAAAATAAAAGAGAGTCAGATCAAGCTTCGACTATTTTTCCATCATGATGTGGATCAGATCTAGGCTGTTTGTCCAAAAAAATGCATACTCACTATGAGGTGATGGAACTTCAGGCTATCCACCAAGTAAAAAATCCTAGGTGAGAAACATACACGCATGGATGGTATGCACTCACACACACACAAGTGGCTATGGGTAAAGTCATGCCTCAATTGGGATTCCTGCTCAAACCATACCAAAGATATACCTCCTAATAAATTTAATAAGGTGCCACACAAAAATGATTTTCGAGCTTCACGAGACAAGCAAAAATTTGTATGCTTAGATCTCATGAACACAAAGGATGGCTCCATAGGCATGCAAGCTATGTTATGCAAGGTGGCCATATAACGACAAATGCAAAGTAGGGAATGTTCAAAGGAGTCTTGCTTAGTTCATGTGAGGTCTTTAACTTAGGGAACATTGTGCCTAATGTTTCAAAGAGAGGACCAATAAGAGAATATAAAATTTGCAACTTAGGGGATGCAGTGTGTCACATCAAGACACTAAGAGGAATGTAATATGCTGAGATAAATCACGTTCTTGAAAGACATCACACCTAGTGTCATCCACAAAGCAAAAAATGCATCATATGAAATAAGAACAATGCACCAAGAACCATGAAAAATAAAAATTCCAATGGATGCCCCCACTTTAAAGAAATTGCTAAACACCATGATGTGAGAAATTACTTTAAAGTAGTAGATGATAAATGCAAACAAAGAAGAAGAGATGAGAGCTAACTTGGAAAGCCCTATGCCAAGTCATATGTTTCCAAGTAAATCTACATCATGCGAAAGAAAAGAGAAAGAGAGGGGTTGCCCCAAAAATGAGAAATACCAAACACATAAGGGATCTATGGATTTGGGGTCAGTATGTTTGTTACTAGAATATTTTTTATAGAGCTTGGAATTGCCATCAATCCCCAAATACATAGAACTAGAAGAACAACACAAAGAGAGCGAGAACAAATAATTTTTTTTTGGGTCAACATGGAAGAGACATGAATGTATCGACGCCTTGCATCATCCCCAAAAGGAAAATGCAAGACAAATGCAAAAGAAATAAAGAAAAGCAAAGGAAAAGATTTTGGGTCAACATGGAAGGGACATGAACTTCGAGACCTTTCTCAACGCCTTGATCAAACAAGAAGTTATGTCCCCGGGAAGTTGGCGACTTTCTAGAAGATACAATTGCAAATGTTCTTTTGAAATTTGAACTTCAAGTTGTAATTTTTTGGCGCCAAACTGCCTAAACTAAAATTTGAAAGTTTTTTTGACTCCAAACTAAAGAGGATCTCTATTTATGGGCGAGTTTCTAATTTTTGGGTAACTTTTTGGGGACAAACTCGCATATTGCGAAAGGGTGATTCTGTAGCTTTCTATAACTTGCATGTGTTGTAGAACTTGAGGATTTGAGATCCTCTGCATGTAAGAAGCTCCATTTCTGAATAATAAAATTATTCTCTTGTTTGTGGGTTATTTTCTAAGTCTTGGGCTGTGCCCTCATCATTATGTAATAGTGAGAATAAAGTATTCTACAACTATTACATGACAAGAGGTGGAATAATATTATGCTATGCAATCACCCGATGGCAATCACTGCCATTGAAGTGAAAGGTTTTCAATACTAACTTGAATGCAAAACAATCATCAGTACTATGTCCAAGAGTTCTATGTTATTGGAAATGTGGAACTTTTGCATCTTTAGGATTAGTATGAGTCTATTTTTCTCTAGTGGGAATGTTATTAGTTCCTTGTTGAGAAGTATTTGTGATTTCCTTTCACTTTCAGGTGGCAAATGAAGGGGTTGTAATTTTTGTAGTTTGTAAGGCATCTTGTGCTTGCTAGATTCACCAAATTCCCTAGATGGGATTCAGGCTAGAGGTCTTGAGATGATCTTATCTTTATCCTTCTTGTTGTTATGAGCCATTGGTTTTTCTTTAGGTAGAAGGACATTCATGTCAGGAGGAGAATTGAAGATCACCGTACCATCAATACGAAGCCTTAGATATTATTTAGATACACTTATGCTGTGAGAGGGATCTTGATATCCTAACCCCTTTATATTTTCATTAGTTGGTATTTGTTCTAGGATTTGGTGGATCTCATGTTCACTTGTATCACATCCTTGTTTACTCAAGATTGTGAATCCTTTTCCATATGTTTCTTCAAGATTGATGGGAGTGTTTGTTACTTTGTTATCATAGAATGGTTGAGTGTTTGCTTGTTTAGAGGAGCTAGGTTCACCTATTGTAGGGAACTTAGGTTCAACTTTTGTTTCAGGATGTAAGTAACCAAACATCTCAAGAGGTGGTATCATAGGATGATTTGGTTGTTTCATGGATGGATAAAAGGATGTGGTAGCTTCAAGGTTGTTGAGATAGTCATCTAGGAACTTATTCATGCTATCATCATCTTCTAGAATGATGTCAACATCATGAGGACATGTATTAGGAGTTAAAGGAGCATGAGTGAATTCAATTTCATTAGGGTAATTTCTAAAAGAACAACTTGACACATCCACTAAGGAATTTAATGACATCAAAGCTTAATAAAGCACACATTGATGATGCAATTTTTAGATTCTAAACTATGTAAGAGTGCAATTTTGAATTTAAGCAATGCACAAAATGAACTATTGTAAGCTAGATGTAATGAATTGGATGAAACATAAAATCTGTAAAATGAAATTGAAAGGCAATAACAAGAAATAGAAACTTATAAATTGAACTGTAAATTCCAGAAAATGTAGTGCAGTATGTGCAAAGGGACTAATTCACCCAAGGTGGCAAATGAGTCTTAGTGATGACTGTTTTTTAAAATTATAAAATTTTGAATTGAATTTTATGTTTTTTGATCTATATCTGACAATGTAAATGTAGATTTTGAATGATTTTGAATGAAATTAAGTGTAAAAATGCAAGCTAAATGAGCTTTCACTAATGCAAATTTTGAAACCATAGAATACAAATTAACTAATGCAAATCCTAATGCAATGTTAATGCAAGCTAAATCTAGGATGAAAATGCACTACAAATTAGAATTATGATGTTCTAAATGTAGGTTCACCAAAATGGAACTGAAGAAAATTGTGGATATGGGGAGACCAAGTATTATCACACCCACTTTCTAAGATGTTCCACTCAAGGATAACCCTAGAGATCTTAATGCAAAAGAGAAAGAGATCTTTCAATAGGGCTATCCCAGGGTTTGAATTGTTGGCAATACAAGGGCAAGAAACTGAGAGGGGGAGGGCGAATCAGTTGTCATAGAAATTTAGAACTTATTAACCTTATTCTCAGATTTGATAATTAATCATGAAAGCATGAATCAACAACACATTAGAAACACACATAACACCAAATTTTTTATGTGGAAACCCTATTAGGGGAAAAACCACGGTGGAGGTTAGTTCACAAGATTATACCTTGTTAAAAGTATAATGAAAATGAAATATGGGGAATGCACATGCATTCAAGCACACTGCCTAGAGATCAGTGCTCAATTACAAAGGAAGAAACATTATCTTATAAAGAGATTCAGATTAAAGCCATCCATATTTTGAACTGAGAAAATAGCATCTGCTAATGCCTAATCACAGTTCTAATTAAGCACATGAACACTTCTTCACTCTTCTTCACTCTTCTTCACACTTCTTCACAATTCTTCACACTCTGCTCTACCTTCAGATGATATTCACGCATACACACACACTCGAAATCCACTGGAATACATTCACACACTTCAATTCGAATAAAAAATCACCTTATATATCCACAACATGAGATTTCATTGCTACAAGTCAGCCACAAAGAAATAATAAAATGAATATAAACTGTTAGCCCAAATCATTAAAGATTATCAATGTGAATAAACCAAAGTCAGAAACAACTTAGTGAGGACCCAAAACAATATCTCCAACACAAAAAAACTTCAATTAATTACTCCTCGAAGATCCACAACACACTTCAACACTATGTCAGCCAAGGACAAGAAAAAAATGAACACACAAGAGAAAATATCCAACCACGATCACAACGATCAATGTGGATGTGCAACAAAGATAGAGCACGATCTAGAAATATCCAAAAGCAACATGAACCACCAGAGAAGCATCTGTAGCAACTGAACTAACTAAAATAGTATCATCCTCAATCAGGAACACTGACTAAAGAAACAAAAAAACTATTTGAATGGAAATCTTCATAACTCGATCAAATCTTCATGCGGATATTTGAAACTTGACGTGGATAAAATAGATACACTCATCAAGAAACCCTTTAGTCCACAACCTTTGATCATTGATGTACAAAACATACTGAAAAAATGAACTTCAACTTACCACTGACAACTTGCAACTTATTTCTTTATAATTTTCTCAATATGCTCGACATATATAGCTTCAAATGCATTTATGCTAATAGTGTTGACATCAATGACAACCACATATCAGCAAAAAAACCACAACATCCAAAAATTTCCTCCTTTGGCATTGATGGCAACACATGATGTGAAAAATACCATCAACGCAACTAACTCCTGCTTAGGTTTTGACTCATCTTCTCCTCAACATTTTCACATTATCTTTCACCCCATAAGGCTCTTCTCTTCAAATAATCACTAGTTTTTACCATTTTTTCACATGAATCTTCTCCCCCTTTGAAATTAGTGACAAAGTTCTCTAAGCTCTAGACCACATATTTGAATTTCTAAACATCTGACTACTCCTCTTGAGTAGCATCCACCACAACATCAATCTGAAACAAGATATGACTGTGAAATGCACAGATTGATGCACACATTGCATTGCATCCTAGTTATGATTAGGAGGGGTAATCACCCCTAACTTCCCTCTAAGATACTAAAAAGTATCCTTAGGCAATGGATTGGTAAAGATGTTTGCAATCTACTCCTTAGTAGGCACATACTCCAATCTAACTTCCTTTTCACTTACCTTCTCCCTCAAAATGTGAAACTTGATAGATATATGTTTTGTTTTTGAATGCAGCACTAGATTGTTGGTAATGTTAATAACACTTGAGTTATCATAGAATATAGCAATAGAATCATCATATACAACTCTAATATCCTTCAACATTTGCTTCATCCATAGTACTTGAGTACAATTATTAGCAACAACAATGTATTCGGCCTCTGTAGTAGATAAGGAAATGACATTCTGCTTCTTACTTAACCATGAAATTAGCTTCTTACCCAAGAAAAATGCTCCACCACTAGTACTTTTTCTGTCATTCACATCTCCTTCCCAGTCAACATCAGTAAAGGAACTCAAAGTAAGATCATCATCTTTTGGATACCAAAGGAAAAAATCAATAGTTCCCTTCAAGTATCTGAAAATTCTCTTCACAATAGTCACATGAGATTCTTTTGGATTAGCTTGAAATCTTCCAACAATACATACAACATTCATGATATTAGGCCTAGTTTGAGTTAAATACAACAATCCACCAATCATTGATCTGTATCTTGTTTGATTTACTTTTAGAGAATCATCTTCTGTTGTCAACTTGCATCCGGTCACCATGGGTGTACCAACTGGCTTTGAATCTTCCATACCTAACTTCTTCAACAATTCCTTCACATACTTGGACTGAGATATAAAAATCCCTTTATCTAGCTGAGTAATTTACAATCCCAAAAAAATTTCATCTCACTAATCATAGACATCTCAAATTCATTTTGCATCTCATTAGCAAACTTAATGCATAGACCATCATCTCCTCCAAAAATGATATCATCAACAAAGAATTCAACAATCAAATCTTTATCATGATCAATCTTGAAATACAAATTACTATCAGTAGTACCTTTGTTAAATCCAAGCTTCAACAAATACTTGTCCAATCTTACATACCGTGCTCTAGGGGCTTGCTTGAGTCCATACAATGCTTTCTTCAACCGAGACACCATATCTTCCTTATTAGTCAACTGGAATCCATCAGGTTGCTCAACATACACTTCTTCTAATTCACCATTTAGAAAGGATAATTTTACATCCATATGATAAAATTTGTAGTTCTTGTGAGCAGCATAGGCAAGAAATAATCTTACATCTTCAATTCTAGCAATAGGGGAAAATGTCTCTTCAAAATCAATTCCTTCCATCTATGAATATCTTTTACATTCCAGTCTTGTTTTGTTTCTAATCTCTTCACCTTGCTCATTCAGTTTGTTTCTAAAGACCCATTTAGTTCCAATTACATTCTTATCCTTAGGTCTAGGAACAAGAGTCCATGTATCATTCTTTCAATATGTTTTAACTCTTCTTTCATTGCTTCAATCCAATGCTCATCTTTACATGCTTCATTCACACTAGTAGGCTCAGTTTTTGAAATCAAGCAATATTCTTCTGCAAGATTTCTCCTAGTCTGGACTCCTTTATTCTTATCACCAATAATCTGATCTTCTGAATGATTCAATCTTACAAACCTCAGAGTCTTCTTAGGATTTTCTTCAACTTCAGGCTCTTTTGATCTCTCATATGCTCTTTCACCAGTTTCTCCTTCTTCTTGATTCTCCTGATTTACCAGATTGATTTGCACTTGATTTGTAGTCTGAACTTTCTTTCCTTCATTTGTACTATCATCTTGATCATCAGAGTCATATCCATAGGTTCTGGATGGTGCAAACAAGGCTTCATCAACCTTAAAATTTTCACTTTCAACCATTTTATTTAATCTTTTATTGTAACACTTGTAGGCCTTGCTTTTGGTAGAATAACCTAGAAAGATACCTTCATCACTCCTACCATCAAACTTTCCTATGTCTTCATCTCTCTTAATATAACATCTGCTTCCAAATATCTTGAAGTATTTAATAGTAGGCTTTTGACCAGTCCATAGCTCAAAAGGGGTCTTACCAATATCACCTTTGATTTGTACTTGGTTAAGTGTGTACACAACAATACTAATAGATTCTCTCCAATAGATATGAGGAACATTTCCTTCTAGCATCATAGTTCTAGTAGCATCTTCAATCATTTTGTTCTTCTTTTCCACAACTCCATTTTGCCAAGGGGTCCGTGGTGCAGATAATTGTATCTTTATTCCATGCTCTTCAAAAAAAGAATTAAATTCATTGGAAGTGAATTCACCACCTCTATTTGATCTCATACATTTAATCTTCAAACATGTCTTTGTCTCAACCATAGCTTTAAAGATCTTAAACTTTTCCAGTGCTTCATATTTCTCCCTTAAGAAAGTAACCCATACCATTATAGAATAAACATCAATGAGAAACATGAAATACATGTAACCTTGTAAACTTCTGACCTAAGAGGGACCACATAGATTAGTATGCACAAGCTCTAACAATTCATTTGAACAATTCTTTTTACTCTGAAATGAAATTCTGGTTTGCTTTCCCAATTGACATTCCTTACATATTGCATTAGTAGGTTTCGCCAACTTAGGTAGATCTCTCATAGCCTTAGTGGAACTTATCTTGACAATATTATCAAAGTTAACATGACACAACCTCCTATGCCATAACCAACTTTCATCAACTTGAGCAATCACACAACTTTTACTAGCAGCACTCAAGTGAAAGATACTACCTTTTGTCTTTGTACCTAATGCAATTTCATTATTTTTGACTTTCCATCCTTGAAATAAAGATTGTATCCCTTATCAACCATTTGACCAACACTTAAAATATTATGCTTCAAGCCTTCTACATACAAAACATCATCAGTATTGTGCTTACCATCAAGAGAAATGCAACCTCTTCCACAGATCAAACTAGCTGCATTATCACCAAATCTGACAATGCCACCATCATAATTTTCCAAGCTTACAAACTTACTTCTGCCTCCTGTCATATGATGTGAACATCCACTGTCAATCACCCATTCATCTTTTTCTTCAACTCGAGCAACTAGGGATTTTTCCACATTAGTACAACCAACATATTTAGTAGATACAGGACTATTTTCTTGATAGTAATAAATACCCATTCATCATCACTTCTATTTCCTTTATCAGATTCATCATCTATCACACCTTCATCATTAGCATAGTAACACTTCTTTTGAAATCTAGGCTTTTTATGTATTGGTTTAGCAATTCTTTCTAGACATCTTGATGCAAAATGACCTATCTTATTGTAAGAAAAACACTTAAGAGGCAATTTTCCTTCATATTTACCTTTTCCTCTCAATACTCTTTTGACAATAAGTGCTTCTGACTCTTGTAGCTCTCTTTCTTCTTCTTCAATATGTCTAATTTCATCCTCATACTTGAATTTATTTCTAGATGAACTCTCACCTGGATCATATCTCTGTCTATCTCTCTCAGAAGTGGTAGCCTTAAATGTAGATTCAACCTTAGGAAGGGCATCACCAAATTTTCTCAACTCAAAAGTAGTCAACTTACCAACCAATGTATCTCTGGTTATGTTTGTTACAATCTGGATCTCTTCAATAGCACTAGCTTTGACTTTGTAAGAATCAGGAAGGGATCTAAGCACTTTAGCAACAATCTTAGATTCATGTATCTTTCCACTAGCACATCTAATACCACACACAAGCTCATTCACTCTTTGTATGAAAGTATTAATGTTCTCATCATCACCCATTTTCAACCTTTCATATTTCCCTTTTAAACTCTGCAACTTAACAATGTTCACATTAGCATCACCTTCATACAAGGTTTCCAACTTTTTCCAGATCTCATAAGTAGTCGTCAGATCCATAACATTTGTCATCTCAGAATCAGTCAAAGCACTCAACAAGGCTTCCTTAGCTCAGATATTATAATCAGCATCTTTGATCTTAGCAAAAGTAGTAGGACCATTCTATGGAATAATGTACATATTACTTGTAATGCTCTAGTAGGGTTCACCAATGCATCTCAGATGGAATTCCATTCGATTCTTCTACAAAGAATAAATTGTTCCATCAAATCTCAGACTATCCTTCTTGTAACTTGCCATCTCGGATCACTTAAGCTATTAAACTTCTTCCAAGGAACCTACTCTGATACCAATTGTTGGCAATACAAGGGAAGACAAATAAGAGGGGGGTGAATCAGTTGCCATAGAAATTCGAAACTTATTAACCTTATTCTTAGATCTGATAATTAACCATGAAAGCATGAATCAACAACACATCAGAAACACACATAACACCAAGATTTTTTACATGGAAACCCTATTAGGGGAAAAACCATGGTGGAGGTCATTCTATAAGATTATACCTTGTTAAAAGTATAATGAAAATGAAATATGGGGAATGCACATGCATTCAAGCACACTACCTAAAAATCACTGCTCAATTACAAAGGAAGACACACTGCCTTACAAAGAGATTCAGATTAAGGCCATCCAAATTTTGAATTGAGAAAATAGCATTTGCTAATGCCTGATTATAGTTACAATGAAGCATATGAACACTTCTTCACTCTTCCTCACACTTCTTCACAATTCTTCACACTTTTCTCTACCTTCGAATGATATTCACACATATACACACACTCAGAATCCATTGGTATATATTCATGCACTTCAATTCGAATAAAAAATCACTCTTATATATCCACAACATGAGATTTCATTGCTACAAGTTGGCCACAAAGAAATAATAAAATGAATATAAACTGTCAGCCCAAACCATTAAATATTATCAATGTGAATCAACCAAAGTTAGTCACAACTTAGTGAGGACCCAAAACAATATCTCCAACATGAAATAACTTTAATTAATTACTCCTCGAAGATTTGCAACATGCTTCAATACTATGTCAGCCAAGGACAAGAAGAACATGAACACACAAGAGAAAATCGCCAACCACGATCACAATGATCTATGCCGACATGTAGAAAAGATAGAGCATGATCTAGAAACATCCACAAGCAACACGAATCACCAGAGAAGCATCCACAACAAATGAACTAACTAAAATAGTATCATCCTCAATCAGGAACACCGATTGAAGAAACAAAAAAATTGTCTGAATGGAAATCTTCATAACTCGATCAAATCTTCATGTGGATCTTTGAAACTCGACGTGGATAAACTAGATACACTAAAAAACAAACCCTTTAGTCCACAACCTTTAATCATTAGTGTACATAACATACCAACAAACTAAACTTCACTTTACCACTTACAACTTGCAACTTATTTCTTTACAATTTTCTCAATATCCTTGATAGATACAACTTCAAATGCATTTATGCTAATAGTGTTGACATCAATGAAAACCACATATCAGCAAAAAAACCACAACATCCAACATGAATATGATCTAATGGGGGGTTCACCACCAAGTGTAAACTTGGAAAATACAATGAAATCCAAGGTATAATGCAAAACAATAATAGAATGCAAACTAACTGTAAATGACCTAGAAAAGTCAGTGAAATGTAATAGAAAACCTAGGAATTTGTAGAAGACAGAATGGTGGTATGGAATTCTAGAAAATCTACTTTTACTGCTAACTGGGACTTATTCACCAAGTTGGGTGAATTAGTCTAGTTTCTAGGAAAATGTGTAGAAACTGAAACATGCCATAATAGGGTCCAAATATGTAAAATCCTGAAAATGTACTAGAACTAGGACTCATTTTCCAGAAGTGGCAAATCAATCCAATTGGGATTTTCTGCAACTTCAAAAGCTAATCCTACTCTTTTCTCTTTGCTCTGTCCTTCCTGATTGACTTCCAGATCCGACTCTCCGATTTGCAACTTGTAGGTGATCTCCAATGTTCTCCAAGGCTTAATGAAAACTTTGATAACTTTGATCACTTGAAAAATTTTCTCCAATCTTTCTCCTCATGAAATATGCAACCTAAACCTACAGATCACACACAAATGAGAGGGAAAAATGTTGTGGGGTTAGTGGATAGGATTTTTCCTTGGTCAAACCCCTTGTTGGTAATTAAACATTGAAATGAAAGAAAATATGAATGGAGAATGATGAATGAACAAATAGCAATGTTTCAACTCACCAAACCCTAGAAATAAAGTGCTACGGATATGTTTGAAATGGATGCAATGGATGTGGTTATTGAATCTTGCTTGAATTATAAACCCTACATCACAATTGTTAGCACAATAACAAACATGATATATGAAATATTTTCCATGATGATTGACACTTGAATACTACTTTAAAATTCTTGATAATCTACCCTTGAATGCTCTTGAATACTCTTGTGAACTCTCTTGAATGCTAGGTGTGAATATGAGTGAAAGAACCTTGTATTTATACTTAATTATGTAATAATTCATGAAATTACAACACTACAAGCCGAACTCAGATCTAGGAGAATAAAATATCATTGGAAATTTGAATTAAATTTAATTTTGGGCCACACGAGACTCATTGACCCCAGGTGGTGAATGAGTCCCATTAGACATAGTGTATGGGACCAAAAAGGAAAAGTGCTTAGAAATGTGTAAAAACTAGTGTGGGGCAAAAAGATCTAGGTGGGACTCATTCGCCCAAGGTGGTGAATGAGTCCCAGATCACCAAATCTCGGCCACACAAGCCAAAAACACTTGAATTATGATTCATTACTGATTGGTGTGAAGATTATCCTTGAAAATATATAATAAATGAGGCTTGTAGATGCAAAATAGGGCCAATTAAAGCATAAGAAAGCCCAATTATTAATTACAAGCCTAGAAGAATGTGAAAGAGTGTTACAACACTTTACATTACTCCAAATAAGGTAAGATTAATTTTTATTTTAATAAAAAATAGGTTTATTATGCTTAGTTATTTGGTAAAACCTTAGAAAAGTGTGAAAGTGAATTACAACACTTCACAACACTTTAGCAAGGTGCCATTAAAATCCATTAGTTCACAAGGGCCCAAGACTTAATGTGAATGTGTTATCTACATTACAACACTAAATCAAGGAAACATTAAGCCAAAATCACAAGGAGGGCCCAAACAAGCTAGAAAAAGTAGAAGGGTTACTTTTTGAGTGAATCCATTTAGCTCCCTCTTTAGTGAGAGGATGAACTTGCTTTAAACTTACACTAAATTAGACCAACACACATCAAGAGGTGTCCAAGTGTACCAATGCAAATAAGATGAGATAACAATCAAGAGGGGTGATCAAGCTCCCAGGATCAAGATCCCATGACAAACCAACATAGGCAAAAAAGAACACACATGAGAATGATAAAGAGAAACAAAAAAGCACAAGCATATACTTTCAAAGATGAAAAAGAGAAAATGTTAAAATAAAAGTGATCCAATTCAATCTTTGATCATTTTTCCATCACGATGTGGATCAGATCTGGGTTGTTTGTCTAAAAAACATTTACTCACTATAAGGTGATAAAACTTCAGGCTATTCCTTGGGTGAAAAGTCCTAGGTGAGAAACATACACTCATGGATGGTATGCACTCACACACACATGCAATTGGCTATGGGGAAGTCATGCCTCGATCAAGATTCCCGCTGAAACCATACTAAAGATATACCTCTTGATAACTTTAATAAGGCACCACACAAAAATGATTTTTGAGCTTCATGAGACAAGCAAATATTTGTATGATTGGATCTCATGAAAAAATAGGATGGCTCCATAGGCATGCAAGCGTGTTATGCAATGTGGCCATATAATGACAAATGCAAAATAGGGAATTTTCAAAAGAGTCTTTCTTAGTTCATGTGAGGTCTTTAACTTAGGGAACATTGTGCCTAATTTTTCCAAGAGAGGACCAAACAGAGAATAGAAAATTCACAACTTAGGGGATGCAGTGTGTCACATCAAGCTACTAAGACGAATGCAATATGTTGAGAGAGATCATGCTCTTGAAAGACATCACACCCAATGTCATCCACAAAGTGAAAAAAACATCATATGAAATAAGAACACTACACCAAGAACCATGAAAAAAGAAAATGCAAAAGAATAATGCCAATATATGCCTCCACTTTAAATAAATTGCTAAACAACATGCTATGATTAATTAATTAATAGTAGTAGATGATAAATGCAAACAAAGAAGAAGACATGAGAGATAACTTGGAAATCCCTATGCCAAGTCATATGTTTCTAAGTAAAGCTAGATCATGTGAAAGAAAAGAGAAAAAGAGGGGTTTCCCCAAACATAAGAAACACCAAACACATAAGGGATCTATGAATTTGGGGTCAATATGTTCATTACTACAATGTTTTTTATAAAGCTTAGAACTAACATCATTCCCCAAATACATATAACTGGAAGAATGACATAAAGAGAGCAAGAAAAAATAAAAAAACTTTTGGGTAAACATGGAAGAGACATGAATGTATTGATGCCTTGCATCATTGCCAAAAGGAAAACACAAGACAAATGCAAAAGAAATAAATAAAATCAAAGGAAAAGATTTTGGGTCAACATGGAAGAGACATGAATGTCTCGACACCTTGTGTCATCCCCAAAAGGAAAACACAAGACAAATGCAAATGAAATAAAAAGCGAAAAGATAAAAGATTTACAACATAGAGAAGAACAAATGTACAAATAGAGGAATTCCACAAAGAGAGAGAGAACACCAAACAAAACATAATGGGAGATCACATTACATACATGCAATCACATAAAAGAAAATGAAAAAGAAAGAAATAATGCAAAAGACTAGTAAGGCACATGGGAGTCAACCTATGAGCAAGTCATTTTTCTCCCAATCTTAGTCTAAATAAGCGAAAGGTAGACAACAAATGAAAGGGAAAATGACAAATGCATTACTAGGACAAGGCTATCTAAGTATTTCCCCCACTGAGTGGAAGACAAGAATGAGCCAAGGTTGGTGATGGAAAGGGTCATGTAATAGTGAGAATAAAGTATTCTACAACTATTACATGACAAGAGGTGGAATAAGATTATGCTATGCAATCACTTGATGGAAATCATTGCCATCGAAGTGAAAGTTTTTCAATACTAACTTGAATGCATGACACTCATCAGTACTATGTCCAATAGTTTTATGGTATCGACAATGTGGAACTTTTGCATATTTAGGATATAGTATGAGTATGTTTTTCTGTTTTGGTAATGTTATTAGTTCCTCCTTGAGAAATATTTTTAATTTTCTTTCAATTTCAGGTGGCAAACAAAGGGGTTGTAATTTTTGTAGTTTGTAAGGCCTCTTGCACTTGCTAGATTCACCAACTTCTCTAGACGAGATTAGGGCTGAAGGTCCTAAGATGATCTTATCTTTATCCTTGTTGTTGTTATGAGCCATTGGTTATTCTTTAGGAAAAAGGACATTCATGTCAGGAGGAGAATTGAAGATCACCGTACCATCAATACAAAGCCTTAGATATTATTTGGGAAGACTTATGTTGTGAGAGGGATCTTGATATCCTAACCCCTTTGTGTTTTCATTAGTTGGTTATTGTTCTAGGATTTGGTGGATCGCATGTTCACTTATGTATCACATCCTTGTTTACTCAATATTGTGAATCCTTTCCCATATGTTTCTTCAAGATTGATAGGAGTGTTTGTTACTTTGTTATCATAGAATGGTTGAGTGATTGCTTGTTTAGAGGAGCTAGGTTCACATATTGTAGGGAACTTAGGTTCAACTTTTGTTTTAGGATGTAAGTAACCAAACATCTCAAGAGGTGGTATCATAGGATGATTTGGTTGTTTCATGGATGAATAAAAGGATGTGGTAGCTTCAAGGCTGTTGATACAATCATTTAGGAAATTATTCATGCTATCATCATCTTCTCTAATGATGTCAACATCAAGAGGAGGACATGCATTAGGAGTTGAAGGAGCATGAGTGATTTCAATTTCGTTAGGTTCATTTCCAAAAGTAGAACTTGAAACATCCACTAAGGAATTTAATGACATCTAAAGCTTACTAAAGAACATATCCATGATGCAATTTTTAGATTCTAAACTATGTAATAATGCAATTTTGAATTTAAGCAATACATTAAATGAACTATTGAAAGCTAGATGCAATGAATTGGATGATACAAAAAATCTATAAACTAAAATTGAAAGGCAATAATAGGAAACAAAAACTCAGAAACTAAACTGTAAATGCCAAAAAATGTATTGTTGTATGTGCATAGGGACTTATTCGGCTAAGGTGGCGAATGAGTCCTAGTGATGACATTTTTAAAAATTTTAAGAATTTTTAAATTGAATTTTATGCTTTTTATGTTTTCTGATCTATATCTGAGATGCAAATATAGATTTTAAATTATTTTTAATGTAATTAAGTGCAAAAATGCAAGATAAATGAGCTTTCACTAATGCAAAATTTGAAACCCTAGAATGCAATTGAACCAATGAAAATCCTAATGCAATGTTAATGCAAGATAAATTTAGGATGTAAATGCACTCCAAATTAGAATTATGATGTTCTAAATGTAGGTTCACCAAAATGGAATCGAAGAATATTGTGGATATGGGGAGACCAAGTACTATCACACCCACTTTCTAAGATGTTCCACTCAAGGATAACCCTAGAGATCTCAATGAAAAAGAGAAAGAGATCTTGAAATAGGGTTGTCCTAGGGTCTGAATATGATCTAATAAGGGGTTCACCACCAAGAGTAAACTTGGAAAAGACAATGAAATGCAAGGTGTAATGCAAAACCTTAATCGAATGAAAACTAACTCTAAACGGCCTAGAAAATTGAATGAAATGTAATAGAAAACTATAAAATAGAAAGTGTGCACCTAGGAATCTGTAGAAGATAGAATGGAGGTTTGGAATTTTGGAAAATCTGCTTTTACTACTGACTAGGACTCATTTGCAAAGCTAGGTGAATCAATCCAATTTTTGGGAAAATGTGCAGGGAAAGAAATTTGCCAAAAGGGTGTCCAAATCTGAAAAATCCAAAAAATTACTAGAACTGGGACTCATTTGCAAAAAGTGGTGAATCCATCCAGTTGGGATTTTCTACAACTTGAAAAGCTAATCCTACTCTTCTCTATCTTCTCTATCCTTCCTGATTGATTTCCATATCAGACTCTTTGATTTGAAACCTGTAAGTGATCTCCAATGTTCTCCAAGGCTTAATGACAACTTTGACAACTTTTCTCCAATCTCGCTCCTTGTGAAATATGCAACCTAAACCTATAGATCCCACACAAAGGAGAGGGAAAAATGTTTTGGGATTAGTGGATAGGGGTTTTCCTTGGCCTAACCCCTTTTTGGTAATTAAACCTTGAAATGAAAGCAAATATGAATGGAGAATGATGAATGAACAAATAGCAATGTTGAAACTCACCAAACCCTAGCAATAAGGTGCTACAGATATGATTGAAATGGGTACAATAGATGTAATTTCTTTACTCTTGCTTGAATGATGTTGATCTTGCTTGAATTATAAACCCTACATCACAATTATTAGCACAATAACAAACATGATTTATGAAATATTTGACATGTTGATTGGCACTTGAATGCTGCTCTAAAATGCTTGATAATCTACCCTTGAATGCTCTTGAATACTCTTTTGAAAGCTCAAATGCTCTTGTGAACTCTCTTGAATGCTAGGTGTGAATATGAGTGAAAGAACCTTGTATTTATACTTAATTATGCAAGAATTCACAAAATTACAAAACTACAAGCCAACATAAGATCTAGGAGAATAAAATCCCGTTGGAAATTTGAATTAAATTTGATTTTGGGCCACATGGGCCTCATTCGCCCAAGGTGGTGAATGAGTCCCATCAGACATGATGTATGGGACCAAAAATGAAAAGTGCTTAGAAATGTGTGAAAACTGGTTTGGGGCCAAAAGATCTAGGTGGAACCATTCGCCCAAGGTGGAAAATGAGTCCCAAATCACCAAATATAGGCCACACAAGCTAGAAAAACCTAAATTATGATTGGTTACTGATTGGTGTTGAGATTATCCTTGAAAAGATGCAGTGAATGAGTCTTGTGGATGTAAAATAGGACCAATTAAAGCATAAGAAATCCCAATTATTAATGAAAAGCGTAGAGGAATGTGAAAGTGTATTACAACACTTTATAAAACTCCAAATAAGGCAAGACTAATGTTTATTTTAATTAAAATAGGTTTATTATGCTTTGTTATTTGATAAAACCTTAGAAAACTATGAAAGTGAATTACAACACTTCACAACACTTTAGCAAGGTGCCATTAAAATCCATTAGTTCACAAGGACCCAGTACTTAATGTGAATGTGTTATCCACATTACAACACTAAATCAAGGCAACATTAAGCCAAAATAACAAGGAGGGCCCAAACAAGCCATAAAAAGTAGAATGGTTACTTTTTCAATGACTCTAGTTGTAATGTTTGTTTGATTGTCAATTGTGGTGCATTTTGGTTTTGTTGAAGTTCAAAGCTGTGTGGCAATCTGAAAGTGTCACTATTTTAGATTTTTTTTTAAGTTATGTGATTTTTTGGTTTATTTTAGAATATTTGATTTTTTGGATTTTAGGAATATTTGATGTTTTTGGATTTTTTGAATTTTTTTTTTTTGGATTTTGTAAATTTTACGATGGAAAGAGATGAATCGCAAGTGAGCAGACATACATAGAGGATATTTTCTCCGACTGTGAGATGCTGAGTGTCCCAACCCATAGCTAAGGTCGAGAAAATTCCCTAGTAAGGGATATGACCAACCTAGTATGCATGGCGAAGTGAGAAAGTGAGGGAAATGTCATACAATTCACAAGCCATGGTGAGTTTGAAAAGGCTATTATGAAGTGGAGGGTGAATGGAAATGGGACAAAAAGATTAAGTGGATCTCCAAAGGAAAGAGGAGTGAAGCCTCTACACATGATATTGATTTCTCTGTTTTCACCACGGTACTTGCTTAAGGCACCACCGAAGTGGTTTTTGTCATTGAAAGAATTGATTTCTCTTTACTTTTTTCTTTTTTTTGTATTAGTTTTTCTTTTTTTTTTTGTATGTTTTTGGTTTTAGCCTAGCTCTTTGAATCTAGGTAAAGAATTGATAAGCACCAGATCCATAGATAGCCTTGACGATGCCCCAATCCTGTGTGGATGATCGTGCTAGATGAATGGACACGATCAGGATGAGGAGTAGGAGCAGTAAGTACGAAGGATGATAGGTGTGGTAGGTGAAAGAGGATATGGTATGATCCCTAATGTAATGGACCACCAAGGAATCCTAGAGGACAATCACCAACATGACTAAATAACAAAACAATTTTTTTATATAAGAAATAATAGTGAACTACATAATATAACATAACATACAATATAATCCTAAGTCCTCTAAGGTTCCATGACTATGCTACTAACTTATCTATAATTCAAGAATTAGAATTAATTCCATTAAAAAATATGTTACATTATTTGTATAACCATAAATTTCATTTTAAATTGTCACATTATATGATTAAACAATATGAATTTCCACAACATGTCATCAATTAAACAACATTAGAGATAATTTATAAACAACTAGCAATATATATACAAATTACATTACATGAGACTGCATCATAACTTGTTACATCATTACATTGTTTACAATACTGCTTCCCTAAATACAATTGGGAAGAATACATCTAATTTACAATCCAATACAAAAGAATGAAGGACAATATTCTCAAACTGGTACATAAATTGGAATCCGCTACACAAGGTACACCCTCCATGCACACAAAAAACATCAAGGAAACCCAATGGAGGAAAAAGCACCAACCTTCGAACCATGTGGAACCCTAAGGTCCACCCCCCATGCTAGGAGATAACATAAGGTCTCACTTAAACAAAAAATCAAGAAGACAATAAGCTAACATAGACAAGGGCTAAACATGACTCCAATAGAACACCATGACAACATTAACATCAAATACAACACAACATTTCTTACAACATTGACTTCACTTCTAGAGGAACACACATACAATAAAAGGGGAACACAAAACTAGGGAATGTTATAATGCAATAGGGAAGAGTGTCATCATATGGTCTTGGCATGGGTTGTCTTGGTAGTCTCTCACTAGACCCCGATCCACATCTATGGTTGTTCAACATACCTCTCACTAGGTCCCGAACCCATAGGGTGACACATGCACAACCAACATTCCTTTTGTGAGGAAAAGGAAGTTGATCTTTCCAACCAAGACTTCTTAACCCATCCTTAGCCTAAAAAAGCACTATAGGCATGGGTGAGGCATACATTATCTTATTATGTGAAAATTACCCATCCCCCCAATTCATTATTTAGGTTGTCACTGGATTAAGAAACTCTTCAATGGGTTGTTCTGGTCACCACTTTGGGATTCAACCCCCATTGAGAGCCACTCCCCCTACTTGCAACTAGTAAACCCTACACAACAAGCAAGGAATTTACCATCTTGAAAAGTTAACCTAATCATATAAATCTCACACACAGAGCAAGGCATTGACCATCTTGCTCACAAATCACAATCATATAAAGCTATACACAGTGCAAGGAATTGACCCTCGCACACATGTCACAATCACATAAAGCTATACACAATGCAAGGAATTGACCCTCTCCTACACATATCACAATCACATAAAGCTATACATAGTACAAGGCATTGACCCTCTTGAACATTCAACATAATCACAGGGATCCATACAAAGATAGGAGACAACACAAGGCACATAACTTAGAACATTGTCAATCCACTTCCAAAGTGAAACAATCATAAGAAATATTCACATGTAAAACACCCCCTCCTAAGCCTCTGGAAACTAACCATAAACAACTTACAATGACACTGACTTTAAAAAATAACCAATGTCACCAAAATTCCATTGAATCCAAAACATTATTCCAAACAAGCACACAAATAAATAGTGCAACCATGAACTCAACATATACTATCAAATCATCTATTAATGATCATGAAGAAATCATCGTTTAAGAAGATCATCTAATTCACTTATTTAAATATACCTTTCATTTAACTAAATATAATTAAATCAATTTCTTTTCTTTTCTATTTAATTTTCCAATTTATATCTCTACATAATTAATAGGAAAAATTATTTGTTCTAACACCATAATACATCTTCATTTATACACACACACACATATATATATATATACATATATGTATGTATGTATGTATATATATATGTATATATATATATATATACATATATATATCTATATATATATATTATATATATATATGTATATATGTATATATATATATATATGTATGTATATGTGTATAATATATGTGTATATATATATATGTATATATACATGTATATTATATGTATACATATATATGTATATATATACATATGTACAATAATATATACATATACATTTATATATATATATATATACATATACATGCATATATATATATACATATATATACATATATACATATATATATACATATACATACATATATATATATGTATGTATATACATGTACATACATATACGTATACACATATATATATACACGTGTATACATATAATATGTAATTCCGTATATCATATATGTGCACATATAATCTCCATCGAATACCATACAAGTATATGCAATATAATATGCATCGTAATACATATATATATATATACATACACACATATATATATATATACATACATATATATATATATATACATACATATATATATACATATACATATATACATATACATACATACATATATATATACATGTATACATATAATCGAATTCCATATCATATTACATATTCACTGATTCCCAACATTACATATTCTCCATCGAATACCTACAAGAGGCATCAAATTCCAAACATATTGTAATTTCTTCCAATCCCACACATTAAGCATATGATGCGAATTCCAAACAAAATAAGATCATAAGACAATATCGAATGCAACATATGAAGTTGCAGCACAAATAAGAGGATCACCCTATGCATTTTATGATGTCAAATGGCAAACAAGGTAGGACCATTGAATTTATATCAATCTATACATTCAACATCGAGCATAGCATTCAGGGAATACATAATGCACACCACAACCAACAAGGAATTTACAACACAAAGCATACAATAGAACTATCTTATGGACCCAAAACCTATAGTATCAAATAAGAAATACAATGATGGATATGTAACACTAGCATCGATGCCAAGCATAATAAATTGAATCAAACTCTAATCTTATTACATTTTATTGAATATCGAATGTAGTTTTTCAAATGTAATGCGTATATTTACTGGTGCAAAATATTGAATATCAATCATAAAATGTATACATTGCAATATAGGGTAACGACTGCCAACCACAAACACAAAACCATTGATATATGTAATTGAATTCCTAGCACATAATGTAATCATCGAATAGGACATAATACAAGGTTCCAAAAATGAAACACAGGAAGAACCGCTATGGACAACATCCACAAGGCATATCCTCAAGCACTAATAAGGAAACAATAGAACACATGAAATAATTGGGACATGCATCTCAAGCAACAATGAAAGCAAAAACCAGAAGGGAACACACAATATGATTTGTTGAAAAGGCTAAAGTAAATTTCAAGAAAAGCAATTGGTAGCATGAGGAAAGCACAAAGAATGGATTTATTGAATAGACTTCAGAAACTCTCAAACAAATGACAATGGCTGGGAGCAATAATTCAACACCAATATGCAGATCAAGATTGCAGAATATGAACAAAATAGATTTTGCAAGGAAGCAATTGAAACACATCCAAACGATCAAGCAATCGTTTTCAATAAGAAAAGAGAGAAAGATTTCAAATAGCATTAATCAGAGAAATGAAACAAAGAACAAAAAAATCCAACCTGGATCTAATGTAGGTAGGGATGAAAATCTGGTGCTAAGATTAATCTTCTGCAGCCACAACAACTTCTTCGAAATCTCCAAACAATTCTCCCCAAAAGCCCAATTTCCAAACAAATTTTCACATGAGAAATTATCTTGCAGACAACATTTTCTTCTCTTCTAAAAAAAAAATCCATCCCCTTGTAAATCTCTGAAAAAGATAATTTATTTACAAAAGGAAAGCTCTTCTATTTTTTGAAACCAAAAAATCTAATTAAATCTCTAAAATCTCCAAAAACATCAAGTTTATTTTACGACAAATAGTTCGAAGTTATGCATGTGCAACATAAAAATCTTTCTATCTTTTTATATTATTTTTCCATTTATTAATTGCAACATTCCATTATAATCTAATTTTATTTCATTTTATTTTAATATTATATTACACATTTATTTTATTATAAATTATAATTATAAATAAATATATTTATATTTAATTTTCAAAGTTCCCTTTTAACTAAAAATTTAATTAATACATCAATTAATCAAAAACAACATTTATAAATCAAATTAAACTTAAACAACCCAAATATCAACAAAAATTACCTAAACCTTAACCAAGGTCAAAAAGCAAGATCAACTGACCACTGAAATCAGACAACAGTGACAAAGTGATGAGCTAGATACTCATCTTCTTTGTGGATGATGGCTAGGGTAGGGGACCAAATGTTATCTCCCAACAATTGTTCCATTGAGTTTAAGGCACGCTCATACCTGCTAATTTAGGTGGAGTCGATGCCTAGTACCTGCAACCTACAACACACAAAATAGTTGAGCATATACATAATCATACAATCAGGCATACCATGAAAGGAAATCGTAGTGTAGCAGGGTACTCACAAGTGAGTAATGTGACATTTTCCCTTTCACCCAAACACATCGAATAAGTAACCACATTGACTCATAACAATCAGTAACTTAACAAACAAGGTAAAAACAATCACAAGATAATCATATAATAATCATGATCAGATAACCACATAATGTTAATCACATAATAATCATGATCTAATAACCACATAATGCTCATAATAAGATTAATCCACATAATCAAATAAGTCCATATACTAGTTATAACATAAGCATAAAACACTAGTAATAGAAGTATCACCAAAATATCATCAAAATGTCATCATAGCAGTAAGTCAAACACCAAACAAAGTATCATAATATTTGATCCTAAACTAATCAACAACCAATCTAACAGAGAATAGTATGAGGGGCACTACATTCTGCCCCCTATAATCAGGCTTACTCTTGGAAGCTTGCAAACAAGTAAGGGTATAACTCTTGCATCTGGGATGCATCCTCCTATGTAGTTGAAGATTCATCATTAGGATCCCACAAGACCCTCACATGCTCAACTTCTTGACCCTTGAGGGTGAATCTCCTATGCTCCAAAATTCCCATGGGCTCCAGAGTCAGTGACCCATCCTCTACTTGCAGCCTCCACTACTATTCCCTAATGCTTTTCCTGATGGTTATCAACCACTGTAAACACTCTGCGAGGATTGCTTGCATCACCTACTATTAGCTCTGAGGCTGCTAACCTCTGACTAAATCCTGATGTGATCTTCTGAGGACACTGTCTAGCTATGTGGTCCTACTAGCTGCAAGAAAAAAATATTGTACCTTTTCCATACCCCTTGTTGCCTAAGGGCGCATTGGATTGCTAGAAGATACCTCTACTAACTATAGATTGTGTGCTCTGAGATGGTTGGTTGGGATGATAATGCTTGGCTCGCTGCAAATTCTAGTTTTTCCTATACTGAGAACCACCACCTTGCTAAGACTGAGAGTTCTCGAGTTTTGAATGGGAATGTTGTCGCTATTGCTGCTATTGTCCACCCTTAGTGGGTGCTTGATGGCTCTTAGAGGAACCTACTACTTGAGATTGACCACCTTGAGACCCAAAACCTACTAGAGGTGCACTACCAATTGCACACCTGTTTGACCTCCTAGCACCATGGCTAGATTCTCCTCCACCAAACAAGCCTTCTCTCCTGCCACCTCCATCGTCTTCGACTCAAAGACACAAAATCCTCCACTAATACAAGCATTCAAACCCCTAATGAAATGCTAAAACAAGATGGCCTCATCATCACCAATACCTGCATATTACTTAAGCTTATAGAACCTACGCTCATACTACTCCAAAGACATAGCCATCTACCTCAATTCATGAAACTCATCAGGACGATGTTTCCTCCAATGATCTGACAAAAAGTGAGCTTTGAACCTCGCTAGAAACATCTCCCAAGAAGCTAAACCAATATCCAAATGCAATTTTTGTTCCTCCAACCACCACCATGTGGAAGCAAAACCACTAAGGTGCATGATGGAACATCTCACCTTGGTATTACTACCATACCGGTGCAAGGAAAAACACCTGCCTAAATCTATCAACCAAGTCTCTGCCTCCAAGCCACCCCTAGAAACATCAAAGGTAGGAGGACGTGCCCTCAAGAGATCCCTCATATGACCCATTGAAATAGTTTCCTGCTCTGCTACGACCTCTCTCCTCCTAGGAGACCTTTCTCTCTCCCTATCCACCTATTGGTTACCCTCCTGTCTAGGATCTAGGGGGCAAGGATCTCCTCAAGAAAAGGATGTAACTGAGCTCCCTCTAACTTTGACTGACTCGGATTCTGACACATGCTTTCTTGATCATTTTGAGAGCCTTGTTGTTGGTGATCACTCTTGTGGGAACACTAAGAAGGGGTGTTCTGGTGGTTAGCCCCACAACCACCACCTCAATCTCTACCTTGAACTTGACCTCGACCTCTAGGCATCTTCCTATACATCACCACCCAAAGCAAAAGTCTCAAATTATTAGGTGAGGATGACATAAGGGGGAAAACATAAACTCAAGATTCTAAGCACTAGGACAACATAATGGGCTCATATGAAACTAGAGTACCCAGTGTTAGAACTTGGGCTCTAATATGAGGTGTAACAACCCACCAAGGAACCCCAGATGAAAATACCCAACATGACTAAATAACAGAACAATTTTTTTTTATAAGAAATAATAGTGAACTACATAATATATCATAACATACAATCTAATCATAAGTCCTCTAAGGTTCCATGACTACACTACTAACTTATCTATAATTCAAGAACTAGAATTAACTCCATTAACAAATATGTTACATGATTTGTCTACCATCAAGTTAAACCATCACATTATATGATTAAACAATATGAATTTCCATAACATGTCATTAGCTAAATAGCATTAGAGATCATTTATAAAAAACTAGCAATATATATATATATATATATATATATACAAATTACATTACATGAGAATATATTATAACTTGTTACATCATTACATTGTTTACAATACTGCTTCCCTGAATACAATTGGGAATAATACATCAAATTACAATAAACAACACATCTGATTTACAACCCAATACAAAAGCATGAAGGAGTACCTTCTCAAACTGGTACATAAATTAGAATCCACTACACAAGGTACAACCTCCACACACATGAACAACATCAAGGAAACCCAATGGAGGAAAAAGCACCAACCTCTTGACCATGTGGAACCCTAAGGTCCACACCCTATGCTAGGAGATAACATAAGGTCCCACTACAACAAACAATCAAGAAGACAACAGGCTAACATAGATAAGGGATGAACATGAATCCAACAAAACACCACAACAACATTAATATCACATACAACACAACATTGCTTACACCATTGAATTCACTTCCAGAGGAACACACGTACAATAGGAGGGGGAAAAAAAACTAGGGAATGCTATACTGCAATAGGGAAGAGTGTCATCGCATGGTCTTGGCATGGGTTATCCTATCGGTCTCTCACTAGACCCCGACCCCATCTATGGTTTTCTGGCATACCTCTCACTAGGTCTTGGCCTCATTGGGCTAAACATGTGGAGCCAACATTCCTTTTTGTGAGGAAAAGGAAGTTGATCTTTCCAACTAGGCCTTCTCAACCCATCCTTAGCCTAAACAAGCACTATAGGCATCGGTGAAGCATCCATTATCTTATTAATATGTGAAAATTACACATCCCCCCCCCAATTCATTATTTAGGTTGTCATTGGATTAAGAAAATATTCAATGGGTTGTCCTGGTCACCACTTTGGGATTCGGCCCCCATTGAGAGCCTCTCCCCCTACTTGCAACTAGTAAACCCTACACAAAAAGAAAGAAATTTACCATCTTGCACACTTAACCTAATCACATAAATCTCACACATAGCAAGGAATTGACCATCTAGTTCACAAATCATAATCACATAAAGCTATACATAGTGCAAGGCATTGACCCTCTCACACACATATCACAATCACATAAAGCTATGCACAGTGCAAGGCATTGACCCTCTCACACACATAACACAATCACATAAAGCTATACATAGTGCAAGGCATTGACCCTCTTGTACATTCAACATAATCACAAGGATCCATACAAAGATAGGAGACAACACAAGGCACATAACTTAGAACATTTTCAATCCACCTCAAGAGTGAAACAATCATAAGAAATATTCACATTTAAAGAACCCCCTCCTAAGCCTCTAGAAACCAACCATAAACAACTTACAATGACACCCACTTTAAACAATAACCAATGTCATCCAAATTCCATTGAATCTAACACATTATTCCAAACAAGCACACAAATAAATAGTGCAACCATGAGAAAAAAGTGCTAAGTAGGAGATATCCAACAATCAATCAAAACCCAAAAACTACTCGACTACTAACACCCAACATAGAGAAAATGATCATAGCATAAAGATTACAAAAATGACAATGTCTCTGTTAATGCCCAAAAAATTCTAAACTCAAACTACCACCACCAAAACATAGAAAATTATTGACTAAATTTATAAACCACTGACTTATGGAAACCCATTGAGCTTGGCATAGGACTCAAAATCCTTAACCCAATCGAAGCCTCCAACCGCCATTAACCCTAACATCTTAAGGTACTCCACTGCAATAACCACAATCATGCGATGATGCATAAGAGCCACCCCACTTAGGTCCATGAGAAAAGGATAAAACTTAACAACCTCATCCATCTTTCATAGAAGCTCCAAGTCAATTGGACATGGAATCCTAGTGCCTAGAAGGGTCACCTTCAAAACCCCCTCCACACCGCCTACCAAATTCTTCCTAAACAACCACACCAACAACTTCTTTTCCTTCGACTTAGACATTCAACTATCAAGCAAAGAGGCCAAAAACCATGCAAAAATATGTATATTATCTCTCCCATAATCCTTCCACTCAAGGTGGCCAATACCCAAAACCATTTTAACTGTGGTGACTGTGAAAGGATCAATGTTGAGAAAAATTCACTTCAACCTCTAATCCGTTATCTCACAAAACACAACTTGCCTCAACATTGTTAGCAGAGAAATTGGGGTGTCTGCTCTAAACCATGCCAGACCCTCCACCAAAACTAGAATAATGAACTTTGAGCTCCCAACCATTTACAACCACATATAACACCAAAAATTTGAACGAAAACTGCTAGCCAACTCACCACCATCAACTTAGCATCAACACCAATTTTTTTTATCATGCTACACAACCATCGCCTCCACTCATTAATAAAGCCCACAGGTCCCAAGAAATTCTAGCATCACATGAGTGAGAAATAATTTCTAGGCGAGGCAAGCTGTCCTTGCCCCAGTGAATCCGTCCTGCACCCCTGGCTCCATATGTGACGCCATCCTTAGAAGTTGTGCTTATACTTCCAACCATCATTAGTCATCCTCGCCTAGAATGAGGACACCAAACTCTCATGCTAGCATCCACCTTAGTTCCAAAAACTCCTACAAGGATGCCAATCATCTCGAACCATCAAAATCCCTTCGCCATCTTGGAGGGCTGCCCTCCCAACCACCCATTTATTTCATTTTTTTTTAATATTATATTAAACATTTAATTTATTATAAACTATAATTATAAATAAATATATTTATATTTAATTTTTGAAGTTCCCTTTTAACTAATAATTTAATTAATACAACAATTAATCAAAAACAACATTTGTTAATCAAATTTAAATTAAACAACCCAAACATCAACAACAATTACCTAAACCTTAACCAAGGTTGAAAAGAAAGACCAACTAACCACATACATCAAACAACACTGATGAGGTGATAGACCAAATACTCATCCTCTTCGAGGATGATGGCTAGGGTAGGGGACCAAATATTATCTCTAAACAACTATTCCATTGGGTTTAAGGCACACTTAGACCTGCCAATTCAAGTGGAGTCAATGCCTAGTACCTGCAACCTGTAGCAAATAAAACGGTCGACCATATACATAATCATACAATCAGGCACACTATGAATGGAAATCGTAGTGTAGCAGGGTACTCATAAGTGAATAGTGTGACATTGTCCCTTTCACCCAAACACATCGAACAAGTAACCACATCGACTCATAAAAATAAATAACTTAACAAATAAGGTAAACAAAATCACAAGATAATCGCATAATAATCATGATTAGATAACCACATAATTCTCATAATAAGATTAATCCACATAATCAAATAAGTCCATATACTAGTCATAACATAAGCATAAAACACCAGTAATAGAATTATCACCAAAGTATCATCAAAATGTCATCATAGTAGTAAGTCAAACACCAAAAAAAGTATCATAATATTTGATCCTAAACTGATCAACTACCAATCTAACAAAGAATAGTATGAAAGGAGCTACACCTAATGTGCAAACTACGTGGGCCATCAGACTTCAGATGAAAAGGAGTGTGGGAAACCGATGAGCTAGAGTACATGAAGGGGTCATCATCAAAGGTCCATTGAAAAACATCACCAATGGAGGGATATGATAGATATGTGAACATGGATGGGTGGAATGGAATATGTGGTATGAGTGAAAGTGACGTGGATGGAGACCTTGTATCAAAAAGCTCTTTTTTTGACCTTTTTCCTTGATAGATGCCCCTAGTGATTTTTGCTGGAGAGGCATACTTGGAGATCAACTTTTTCTTGCTTTCACTTTTGAATTTTATTTTTGATTTTTCTGATAGCTTTTTATTTTGGCTAGGGGACTTGTCTTGATCTTCTTTTGTTTTTGATTTTTCCAATAGCTTTTTATTTTGGCTATGGGACTTGTCTTGATCTTCTTTTATTTTCATTATATCTCTCGATTCTTGATCTCCTTTGAAAGATAGCTCGTTCATTGGAGCTTTTCCTTTATTCTTTTCTTAAGATATAACTTGTTGATCCATGTCTATGATGTGAGTGGACATGAGTGAGATGGATGAAATAGGTGAAGTGACATGAATGTTTAGTGGATGGACGAGAGTGGTGATGCCATCAATGGAGTCTTTGGGACTATCCTTTTTGGTATTGTTAACATCAAAGGAAGCTTGCACATCCTTAACAAGTTGGAAAGATAGCTTAGTAGAGGTAGAAATAAGAGATTCATATCCTAGCCTAGGGGCAGGTGGGATAGAAGGATGATGATTAGATATCCTCAGTGGGGTCATGATCAAAGAGTGGGTTATTGTAGATGTCTTGGTCAAATAGGGGGTTATCATAGATATGAAAAGTTTGAGTGGAAGCATACATGGCAAAGGTAGGTGTATCATCAGGATCCCAGAAAGTTTCAATCCAAGCATGACCATTTGTTTGTGTTCTTTCTACAACTATCTTGACATGATTGTTAGAATTTTGTCCCTTCTCAGTGACATTAGCATTGTCTTTTGTTGGTAAATTATCAATAAGGTATTCTCGACATCTCATATCATGGATTTGGACCTTGGGGTTTGATGGTGTGATAAATGAAGTGGATGCTTTTATGAACTTGAGATTAACATATGCTTGAGAAGGAGGTGCTTCACAATTGCTAGGAATTGTTATTTCAATTTTAGGGCTTAGATTATGACAATACATGAAAAGGTCTGGATCTCCTTGTATTGTTATTTCAGCACCATTGTGTGGAAATTTAATGCATTGATGGTATGTAGAAGGTACCACTTGCATTGCATGAATCCATGGCCTTCCATGGAGGTTGTTCTAGGTCAGAGGGAGATCAAGAACTTGGAAAACCACATCCTTTACCATAGTTCCAACCTTGATTGGTAAAGTAACTAAATATTTAGATGAAAATTCCTCTTCATCATATGCCTTTATGGTAATATTTTTATTTAGATCATCTGTATTTTCAGAGAACTCTAATTTTGTGATCAATTCCTTATTACAAATATTAAGACCTGCTCCTCTGTCTATTAGAACTCACTTGATCTTGAAATTATGGACAAGGACGCCAATGTGTAAAGGTGCATTATGTGGTTTTCGAATGGATGAATCATCGTTCTCAATAAAAGTGAGAGTATGAGAAGAGGTGATGTGTCTCACCATAAATTGGAATTGATCCACATGTAGGTTTGTAGGCACTATAGCAGTAGCAAGCACTTTATCTAGGATAGCTTTATGCTCAAGAGATAGGCATCGCAACTCAAGTATAGAAATTTGTATAAGAATTTTTCCTAAATGCTCTATGAGGTTGTATTGCAAAGTTGGTGCTGTAGATTTTGAATGGGGACCTCTACAGGTAGTAACATTGCAATCAGGTTCTTATCCTTTTATAATGATAGTGTTTACATGATTATCAAACTCAATGATGTTATGTATGGTATAGTCATGCTTAGCAGTAACATATTCTACACTATCACCAGATTCAAGGGCCTTTCCTTTATCCTTTCCATGCTTAGGGAAATGGTTTTTAAACATCTTGTGTTCATAATTACCAAAAGGAGTGTATCCATCAACCACTATCTTATCGTCATCAATAAGGTCTTGTATTAGATGTTGAAGTTTATTGCAACTATTAGTCTTATGTCCTTTGTGCCTATGATAGTTGAAAAAGTGATCCTTATTCCACTATGGGGGTTTGACTTGTGGATTATATTCTTTCATTTTAGGTAGCATTATCATATTATTTTCAAGTTCTTTTAATCCAGATTCAAGAAATTGTCCCAATGGTGTAAAACTTCATTTAGGGAAACTTCTTTGTTTTTCTTTTCCTTTATCCGAAGATGAAATTTTAAGGTTATAGGTAGGTGATGATGTTTTAATTGTTTTCACATCAACAACATCGTCATTGACTACATTCTTGTTCTTTACCCAAAAAGGTGTCTTGTTGCTTGAACCTAATTTTTTATCTTTGTCGTTATTAAGTTTAATAGTTCCATCATTGATGAGAGTTTGTTCGATTTGAAATCCCATTTCTATGGCTTCATCAAAGGAATCCAAGCATTTGAGGCAAAGTTCCCTTCCAATTTCCTTGTTCAAATTTTGAAAAAAGAGATCAACTAATTCTTTGTCTAGAATGTCATAAGGAAATTATTTTGTTAAATGTCTCCATCTTTGTAAAAATGACACAAAAGATTCTCCTTGTTTTTGTTTGGTGTTAAAAAGGTTTTTCATGGTCACTTTAAGGTCACAGTTGAAACTATAATTGGAGACAAATTTATTAGGTAATTCTTGAAAATATTTGATGGTCGGGGGTAATTCAATAGCTTCTACTCCTAGACTATGGAGGAATAATCTCATAAGGTATGTCTCATCAAATGAAAATTCCATGGTAGTAGGAACAAATTCTCTTAAGTGGTCTTTAGGATCTCCTTTTCCCTTATACTTATGGGTTTGTGCAAGATCATGGGGGTCCAAAAAGTGGCAATGTGAAAAAAGGCATTTTTAACTAGCCTAAAAACAAGAAATTTTGCTTTGACTTTTTGTAGGATTGGGTGGAAAGTACTAGTGTCAAACCTAATACCAGACTGAAATGGATATCCATTAGAAATGAATATCCGTTTTGAAACGAATATCCGTTTAGTTTAACCCAAAATTTTTAATTTCGTCAAGTTCAGGCTGACCAATTTATTTATTTTATATATTATAATAATTTTTTAATATATTTATAACCATGTTTATTAATATATTGATCAATGAAATGAAATTAAAAAAACATTATTATAATGTTTTTTAATTTAATATTATAAAATAATATATCTAATATATTATATTTTATTATAATAATTATATAATATTAAATTATAATATATTAAATTTATTATATTATACATGATTATATAATACTATATTATAATATAATATAATATTATATAATATTTTTATATAATATTATATTATTCTAAAATAATATATTATTATAATATAATATAATATAATATCATAATATAATATATTATTATAATATAATATAATATAATATCATAATATAATATAATATTATATCATAATATAATATAATATAATATTATATCATGATATAATATAATATAATATAATATGATATTATATCATGATATAATATAATATAATATAATATGATATTATATCATGATATAATATAATATAATATAATATTATATCATGATATAATATAATATAATATAATATTATATCATGATATAATATAATATAATATAATATCATGATATAATATAATATACTATTATATCATAATATAATATAACATTATATTATATCATAACATAATATAATATAATATTATCATATAATATAATATTATCATATAATATTATATTATATAATAATATTATATTATAAAATAATATTATATAATATTATATTTGTAGGCATCCATTAAAATCTGCAAACAACTAAACCTCAAGCATGGGTTAGTGTTATGCAAACTCTATTAAAATGCCTCTATGAAATACCTTGTGAATGCTTCCAAATGCAACAAATGATACTGGAAAGACTAAAGCATTATGAAAACAAAAGCAAGTTACCTATTCCATAGTGGATTGGTGTCACATGTGCTAGTGACCCTTTCCCAATGCTTGATCAATAGCTAAATGATGATATATTGCAAATGGAGATGAAGAACAAGATTATTTCTCAAACCAAGAGAGTAACCTTGCATAAAGTTGTGGATTCATGAATGAGAATGAAGGCCTTATTTTATAGATTTTCTTGATGATAGATTGGCCAAGATGGTGAATGTGGGACTAAAGATCCTCTAATGAGAATATGACACTTGTCAAATGGTGATTGGTTGATGGTTGTGCAAGATTAGGGAAATGTGCCTATGAGAGGGAGAATTTGAATTCAAATTTGAGAGTAAATGCTAAGTGGGGGACAAGAAAATGAGCAATAAATGCACTGTTGGAGGGACAAATCAACTTGCCTTTGAATTCAAAATTGAGGGAATATTACCCATAAATGCCATGTTGATGGAAAATCTTGGATTTAATAAATTAATAAATTGATTTATATGTGCAAGTGGCTAGATCTAGATAATGCAAGTGGGATGGGATTATCATTTAATCAGGGTTAGATTAAATAGATGATGATTATGCTGATTTAATGCTGATTAGGTGAGTTGACCTTTAAGACTTAAATATTTATTTTATTTAAATCAGAAAAGGATGGAAGATGATTTAGGATTTGATTTAAATAAAGTCCTAATTTATTTAATTAAATGGATGATGCAAGATGAAGGTTGAATGATTTATGAGAGATGAAATGGTATTATTTGATTAAACCTTTGGATTGACCTGATTTACCTGATGAATGGATTTGTTACGTTTGATCAATTCAATGAGCGGATGAATATGCATAATGCTAATTTGACGTGTCTACATTTTGCCCCTCTTTGAAGCAATGTACTTGTTGCATTGGTTCAAAGAATAAACTTTCCACGATCAAAATTTTAAATTTTTGGATGCCCCAGGAAAGTATATCTGGTACATTGCCCTCGAGATCGGCGAAAAGATTTGATTTGAGGGTCAATCTCTGTGATAAAGAGGTTCAAAATGGATGGTTATGGATGATGATGCAAATGAGATGATTTTAAGATGCTTAGAATAACAAATCTATATTATCCTAAACAACTTAAATGATGATATGATATGAGATGGATGAGATTGATGATGTGATATGTTGTGATTATGCAATGGATGATTTATGAGATGCTTAGACTAACAGATCTATATTATGATGATGATGCAGAATTCTAATGATTTATGGATGCAAGATGAATGCATAATGGATGCATGATGGATGATGTTAGTGTAGTAATGAGATGATGACAAGAGGATCCAACAAGCCAACATTATGAGAGATGATGATGAGAAATGATGATGATAGATGGATGATTTGCTTATCAAGGATTGGGATTTTAAAAGGGTCACTTACTTTATTTTTGATAACACGCCTAAGTATGATGCATCAAGGTATAAAGGACTAGGATGACGTTGTACTTAGTGTGATAGAATTTGACTCAACAAATAGATAGGAGTATTCTTGTTCACACTTGACATACAGAAACCTTGCTAGGATGCACTTTAGAAGTCTCAAACATCTCGGACCAAAACACGGAAAGGTATAACCAATCAATGCAATAGTCAACAAGCTATCTAAAACATCCTCCCTACATATCTAACAAAGTAAGTATTCACCAAGTTGTTTTACAAGAACATCCAACAAGCACAAAAAAAAAGAATAATGATCGTTGCCCCATTCCTATCTCTCTAAATCCTTTGTTCGGATATCATCGAGAGGTCCTTGGGATGAGCACAATAAGATAAGTCAAAAGAAAAAGACCAAGTACACAAACAAGTTGATGTTCTTCAATACTGCTAACCAAAAGGGAATGTGCTTTTAAGGATAAGAACTGAAACTTATTGCCAAAAGATAATGCCCATTGTAGGAAGGATACATCCTAGGACATGTTAGTGGATGGCGACATGTCATTTCGTTTATCCAAAATGTTCTTTCTGATAAATAATGCCCCTTGTAGGAAGGATTCATCCTACAACATGATGTTATCAGATGATTGATATGAGACTATTTGGATGATGGACTATCGACACAAAGACTTAACCAACTTATTTACGTACTGACTAAGACTTGAGACTTGACACTTTTGAGTTTTACTTTTAACCTGCTTGACTTGTTTCTAACTGTTTCACCAAAGGTTGATGATGACAATCAATTTATTATGAATGGTGTTTATTGGGGGTGCAAGCGAGATGAGGCGGATGGATTTTTTTAAATATTTGGATGTTTTTGGAATTTTGCAATGTTTTGAGGCTATTTTTGGTATTATTTTGAGGTTTTACAAATATTTTTATTTTATGTTTTTCAATGTTTTTGGTATTTTCTAAGATTTTGACTGAGAGACTAACCTAAAGACCTATCCTAGGGGCCTCGGGGGCTGATCAATAGATTAGACTTTCCTACGTTATACACACAGAGACCATGTAGTTTGATAGGACAACTTTGTTTTTGGATTTTTTGAATGACTTTTTGACCTATTTTTGGATTTTCTGATTTTGAGGACTTTAAGACCATACAAAAATCTGATCCAATGGGAACATGCCCCCAGCATTATGCAATAGACTACTCTGATAAAGGCAGGACAAATTGACCTTGAGAATGGACAGAGTAGTACTAGGAGGGATCATGATACGAGCACATGACCAAGCTATGGTGTGGATGCGAGTGGATGAGTGATGAATGGAGATGAGATGGATGATGGAAGTGAAATGGAGGGATAATGACGAACAAGCTGTAAAGGTCCTGGTGGATGGACAGTGCTTATTTACGCAAGGTGCCTGTTTGCCAGGTTTTCACCAAGGCACTTGCCCAAAGTGCCATTGAAGTGGTTTTCACTAGAGGACAATTTTTTTGATCTTTTTTTTGATTTTTTTGGATTTTTTGCTTTTTTTTGCTTTTTGTTGTTACCAAGACGCCTGTTTGCTAGGTTCTTGCCGAAGTAACCATTTTTTTATGACTTTTTCTGATTTTTCTGATTTTTTGGTTCTATACCTTGAAAGAATTAGGCATAAATTTTTTTGAGATGGGAGCTATTCATGGGCTCCTGCAGAGGTTCCCCTTTGAGTGTTGATAGCTGATATGCCCCTGATTTGTAGCTTGCTGTGATGATGAAAGGCCCTAACCAATTGGGTTCGAACTTTCCTTTGTTGCTGGGATTTGGGACATTCTTTTGATTTTCTTTTAAGACTAGTTCTCCAACTTGGAAAGTCCTGCTTCTGATCCTCTTGTTGTAGCTTCGTTTGAGTCTATTTTGATAGACTTGTAAATGATTCAAAGCTTCGATCCTTCTCTCATCCAGTAGCTCTAGCTCGTTTAGTCTTGAGACCCGATATTCTTCATCAGTGATGAGATTTTGCAGTGATATTTTGAAGGATGGGAGCTTGATCTCAATGGGGAGTACAACTTCTGATCCGTAGACTAAGGAGAAGGGGGTGGCGCTAGTGGGTGTGTGGATGCTAGTTTGATAAGCCCAAAGGGCAGGATTAAGCTGCAAGTGCCAGTCACGACCTGTGTCATTGACTATTTTCTTGAGGATTTTGAGGATGGTTTTGTTCGTGGCTTCTGCTTGGCCATTGCCTTGGGGATAGTATGGGGTGGAGAAGCGATGTTGGATTTTGAATTTCTCGCACAAGTCACGAACCTCCTAGTTCTTGAATGGTGTGCCATTATCTGAAATAATGGCTTGTGGGACACTGTAATGATAGATGAGATAGTTCAGGATGAATTTTGAGATTTGCTTCCCAGTGATATAGGTCATGGGTATGGCTTCCACCCACTTTGTGAAGTACTTAGTTGTAGTTATAATGAATTTGTGGCCATTGGACGAGGTGGGTGAGATTTTCCCAATGAGATCGAGTCCCCACTGTGAAAAGGGCCATGGTGTGATAATCGGGTGAAGCTCTTGAGCTGGAGCATGGATGAGGTCCCCATGTTGGTGACATTGTAAACACCTTTTAGCATGATCATGTGCTTCTTGCTCCATTGTGGGCCAATAATACCCCAGCCTCAGTAGTTTCTTGGCAATGGTCATTCCACTCGAGTGTGAGCCACAAATGCCATTATGAACCTTAGTTAGAGCGGTTAATGCCTCCTCAGCATTTAGACAGCGTAGTAAGGTACCTTCTATGCTTCTACGGTATAAGGTATCACCTAGGATGACAAATCTAGATTCTTTTTGATGAAGGTTTGTTTTAGGCTCGATGGTAGGTTAGCGAGTAAGACTCCTATTCGAAGATATGTATAGATGTCATGATACCAAGGATCGCTAGGACCAATGATTTCACACACATATTCTGATTTTGGTACCTCAAATGTGGGAACGAGAATCTACTTGATCAGAAATTTATATTTTGGTACATTATGAGGGATGTCTAATAGAGACCCAATTGTAGCCATGGCATCAACTGCTCTGTTGTTGGTTCTTAGAATCTGCTCAAATTTTATGTCGATGAAGGATTCTTTTAGAGTCTCTACCAATTTTTTGTATGGGGTTAGCTTGTCATCCTTTGTCTGATATTCATTATTGACTTGATTTATGATCAGTTGTGAGTCGCCATAGACCTTGAGAGCTATGATATTCCACTGCATTGCTATCCCGAGACCTATAGTCAAAGCCTCGTATTCCGCAATGTTGTTAGTGCAAGGAAATGCTAGTTTATATGATCTTGGTATGCAGTCCCCCTATGGGGTGATGAAGAAGACACCAGCTCCTGATCCATGTTGTGTATATGGACCATTGTATGGACCATCGAAGTATAGTTTCTAGTGATCAACAATGTTGAGGTTGAAAATAGACTCATCTGGAAACTCTGAGACAAGGGGATTCTCAGAATACATAGGTGCTTCTGCTAATTGGTCTGCAATAAATTGACCCTTGATGGCTTTTTCTCTCAACATACTCGATGTCATATTCTGATAATATCATGACCCATTTTTCCATTCTGCCAGTTAACATTGCCTTTGATAAGAGACATTTAAGGGGATCAATTTTCGCAATGAGTTTTATCTTGTGTGCCAGCATATAATGTCTAAATTTTTGGGATGCAAACACTACTACAAGGCAAGCTTTCTCGATGAATGAGTAATTTAGCTCGTGACCGACCATTGTCCTGCTGATATAGTATATGGCTCTTTTTGTTCCATTTTCATCATGCTGAGCAAGAAGAGCTCCTAGGGCTGCTGCTGTTGCTGACACATATAAGATTAATGGCTTTCTCAGGATAGGTGGCATTAACACTAGAGGTGTTAGTAGATATTCCTTTATTTTGTTGAATGCCTCTTTGCACTTGGTATCCCATTTGTATACTACCCCCTTGTGGAGTAGGTGAATACAGATTTTGCTTGTCTGCCAGTTGTGCTATGAACCTTCTAATGGATTGGAGCCTTCCTTGGAGGCCTCTCAGTTGTTTTAGATTCCTTGGTGTCTTCATCTCAAGGATTGCTTTGACTTTTGCTGGATCCACCTCAATACCCCTCATGGAGACTATGTATCCTACCAGTTTACCTGATTGTACGCCGAAGATGCACTTCTTGGGATTTAGTCTGACCTTGTATTCCTCTAATTTGTCAAAGATAGCACTTAGGGTTGCTATATGATCTTGTATTTTTCTTGACTTTGCTAGGATGTCATCGATATAGTCTTCGATTGTTTTGTGAATCATATCATGAAATATCAGTGTCATGGCCCTTTGATAGGTTGCTCCTTCATTATTTAGGCCGAATGGCATCATGTTCTAGTAGTAGGTCCCCCATGGACAAGTGAAATCCATCTTGTGTTGGTCTTCTTTCGCTATCATGATTTAGTTGTATCCTAAAAATCCGTCCATTAGTGATAGCATCTCATGCCCTGCTGTCATGTCAACTATCATATCAATATTGGGAAGTGGAAAGTCATCCTTGGGACATGCTTTGTTCAAATCTCTGAAATTCGTGTAGATTCTGATAGCTCCGTCAGGTTTTGAAATAGGCACCAAGTTCGATACCCATTTTGGATAATCAATTGGTCGGATGAATCCAACATCTAATAGCTTTTTGAGCTCCATTTTGACTAACAAAGCAATTTGAGGATGCATTTTGTGAAGCTTCTGTCTGACAGGTTTTGCATCTGGATACACTGCTAGGTGGTGGACCAAAGTATTTGGATCAAGTCCTGGCATATCAGCATAACTCCATGCAAAGTTTATTTGTCTTTCCTTTAGGAATGTTGCTAGGAGTTCTTGTTCTTCTGATAATAGTGATTCCACATAGAATGTTATGTGCGGGGTCTCCTCTGTTCCTAGGTTGATTGGGTTGCATTTTTTGGCCAAGACTGCTGATTTCTCTTGATGAATAGCTCTTAGGGGAAGATTGAATCCTTCATCCTCAGGCACCTCAGAGAGGTTTTCACCATTGGATACGTCCTTTATTTTTACTATTTTCTTGTCAGAGAGTGCCATGGTGGTTTTTCACTCAGGACTTGGATATGATTCTTAGTTTCTCACTTTTGCGACTGAAGGATTCAATCATTTTCCCCATAATAGGCATGTGTGTCCAACTCCATTATGAATCCTACCTTGTGATCTCCATCTGGATGTTATCAACCGCATGGTCGAGACATGACATCTTTTCAATATCATCAAGAACTGGGGTCCTCGTTGGTCATAGTCGATCGGTTGGGGGTATACTAAGCGGATCTCATGATTTTGACTATCACGGTTCAAAGGATATGGTACTAATCATACAAAGGGTGGTATCTTCAAATAACCTAGGTAGGTTGGATAAGGTATCTTTGTCATCGCTACTAATATAGGGCTCAGTGATAAAGTTATGCATGTCTATCCCTATGGGTATTGGGGAGTGCACTTGTACTAGGACTGGCTGAGGAGAAACATTAGCGGCTCTAACCAGAGGACTTCGGCCATGTATGGTTATTCTCAGAGGGGTACATCCAAGACCAAGATTTGTTATAGGTTGTGTCTCAGGCATGATTGGTATTAAGAGCCCATTGTCATTTTGTCCCAATCTTTGATTTCGGTCATAGCCCATCGCAAGCATCATGTGTAGGCCTATGCTTCTTTCATCCATTGGTAATTCAGGTGTGGTCTTTCATCTTGATACAACATGTTTGATGGATCTACTTCAATTACCTCATGGCCAAGGTCTCCCCACCTTGTGAATTCAGGATAATTTTGAGGATAGGTTTGTGATGTGGGAGCTTGATTTTCTTGTGGGCGTCCTCATGATCTTGGAGATTGTGGTAACTCTCCTATCACAAAAGCATTGTTAGGGAGCCTATAACTTCCACAACCATCCTCCTGGATGATGAGCTTGATATCAAATATGGTGGGAATGGTGGGTGTCTCTGTCGCAGAAGTGAGAATGGTGGGATCGATGTATGATGTGGATGGGCCCTCATCATTTTTCGGCACTTGGGGGATTTTGTAATATTTGGCTTCAAGGTTCTTGCAATATGAAAATGGCTCAGGATCTCCATGGATGGTAACCTCTTGTCCATTATGTGTGAATTTCACACATTGGTGGAAGGTTGATGCTACGGCTTTCATCACATGAATCCATGGGCATCCTAGGAGTATATTGTATGGCAATTCGAGGTCCAAGACCTGACATGTGGTTTCCATGAGTGTTGGCCCTACTTGGATAGGGAGCTTAATTGTACCCTGAGACACTCTTTCTTGGTCATCATATGCTCTGATTGTGATGCCCTTCCCTTTATCAATGGAATGTTATGATATCTTTAACTGCTTGATGAGACTAAAAGAACATATGTTCAAACCTGCACCTCCATCCACTAGGACCCTTTTGATTTTGCTTTTGTTCACAATGACCTCTAAGTGAAGTGCACGATTGTGAGATGGTTGGGCAGGAAAGTCTTGGTTAGAAAATGTAAGGAGATTAGGTGTTATGATGTTTTCGACGATAGCTTGGAATTGTTTCGCATCGAGGTCTGCGGGGATGGTAGATGAGGCTAATGCTTCCTCAAGGATCTTTTTATGCACTGATGAGATTTTTAACAACTCCATGATGGAGATGTGTGTTGGAGTTCTTTTGAGTTGGTCTACAACATTGTAGCTATACGGAACGACTCTTGATGTAGGGACTCTATTGGGTTGGGATGATCCTGTGATGGTGACCTTTCTGCCTCTTGTGGTGACTCCATAGTCTTCGACATAGGCGCCTTTGATGGTGATGACCATGCAATTTTCATTGAGGTTGGAAACAACTATTTTGTATACATGATTTACACTGCCTTTTCCTTTATCCTTGTTATTCCCTTTGTTGCCATGATTTGGCATCAGATTCATGTAGATTTTAAGATCTTGATTCCCAGTAGGTGCTTCCACATTTATGATTATTTTGTCGATGAGATCTTGAATGATGTTCTTGAGTCTCATACAATTGTTTGTGGTGTGGCCTTTGATTTTTTGGAACTCACATAGTTGATTTTCATTGTACCAAGGAGGTTTGACATCAGGTTCTTGATAATTCTCAAATGTAGGAGCTTGAATGAGTTTTTTCGTCGATTAGCCTTTTCATGATGTCCTCAAGTGGTTCTCCCAAAGTAGTGCATTTTCGTTTGGGGTATGTTTTGCGTTGAGCTAGTCCTCTTTGGTCGTTGACGTTATTGATGGTGGGATTATTGGGTTGGTATGTTGTGGGATGAGTGTTTTGGCGTTGTGGTTGGATTTGTGGTGCAGGTGTATTTTGACGTGGATCACTAATAACCACCTTGGCATCAACGACGCCATCATTAGTGATGTTCTTGTTTCTCGCCCATGATCGAGGTTTATCATTGTAATTTGATGGTGGGAGATTGTTTTGTGATTCGTGATATGATGTTGATTCGATGGGTTGGGATGCAAGGGCTCTTTCAATGCTAAGCGCCTTGGAGATTAGTTGATCATAGGTGGTGATTCCTTGAACCTTGAGGTGGAATGACAAGCGGCTTTCAAGGTTGGTAATGATTGTGCAGACTTTTTGCTCTTCTGGCATGGTCCATTTTCTTCGACTGGCCTTGGATCGCCATTGTTGAAGAAATGAAGCGAAAGATTCATTCTTTCCTTGTTTCAGAGCGTAGAGTTCTTCGAGACTAACATCCATTGTAATGTTAAATGCGTAGTTTCTAATGAATGCATCTCTAATTTCTTCAAATGTCATAATGCCTGAAGGTAAGTGAGAGAACCATTCTATAGCATCTCCTGCTAAGCTCCTATGGAATAGCTGCATCAGATAAGTATAGTCATATGCAACCTCCATACAATGAACCTGAAATTTCTTGATGTGATCTTCAGGGTTTCCCATCCCTTGATATTTGTCAAATTTAGGGATCTCAAATCCATTAGGGAATGGTTTCATGTCTAGGCTCCTATCAAATGGATAGGGACACAAGTTGCTTTGCGTTTTGGTTGTTCGCCCTGATTGAAGATCGAGTACTTGTTGTGAGAGCAACTTGAATTATGTCATCATATCATTCTGAGGATCAAGGGGTGGGATGAATGTGTTTTGGGGTGTTGTAATCATGGTTTGGATGGATGGGTTGGTTGGTGCATTGTTCAATGGTATCGGTATGTTGTGGCGGGTGAAGTAGGCTTCTACTTGTTTTTGGATGAACAATGCTTGTTGTTGCTCTTGTTGTTGTTGCGCTAGGATTTTTTCTTGTTGTTGCACTTGTTGCTATTCTAACAATGCTTGTTGTTCTTCTTGCTGTTGTGCTTGTTGTTGTTCTAACAACATTTGTTGTTCTGCTTGTTCTTGTTCCCACAATGCTTGTTGTTGGGCTGCCAATTCTGCTGCTTCTTGCTGCTCTTGGTATTGCTTTAGTGCTTTCTAATATGCTTGTATTTGCACTGCTTGTGCAAGAAGTTGTGATTGTGCTTGTGCTTGTTGTGTTTGTGCTTGGGATTGCGCTTGTGTGGCTTGTTGCTGCAATAATAGTTGTGCTTGAGCAACCCTTTGTGCTTGCAATTCTTGCACGACTTGGGCAGCTTGAGCGGCTTGTTGTTGCTGTTATTTTTGTTGTAATAATGCTTGAGCTTGTTGCGCTTGTATTGTAGCTTGTGTAGCTTTGGCAGCTTTGGCAGCTTGAGCGGCTTGTTGCACAACTTTTTGTTTTTGCACTTGTTGATAGCCTCTTTGGAAAGCAGCTTGCAATGTTGCGTTGAATTGGTTTGATGTGGTGAACGTTGGTGGTGGTGGAGGTGGTGGTGGATTTGGAATGGTGGTAGATGATGATGTTGTGTTGATTATTTGGTTGGTGGATGGTGTTTTCGTGTTGATTATTTGGTTGGTGGATGGTGTTGTCGTGTTGATTACGTGATTGGTCGATGGTGTTGTTGATGTGATAAGTGGCATTGTTGATGTGATTGGCCCTTGAGAGACCATGCTTTGCAATGTTGTGGGGGTGTTTGATGATTTTTCCATTGCTTGTGTGTTTGTCATTTGTTGTTGTGATGTCAACAATAATCTTTGAGCATTTGGAAAAATGTTTTGATTGATGATTGGGATAGCGGTTTGATTGATACTTGGTAGGGGAGGCAACCCCAAGCCAAGGAGTGATGTGGAGGATAATGGTAGTGGTGGGATAGGTGGAAATGTAAGGGGGGTGAATCCTTGCGAAAGTGTTGTGGTGTTGAAAATGGTCCCTGGTCCGAATATGTCTCCCTCCTCTTGTGAATTCGTGAGAAGAGGTGTTTGTGGTGCTCCATGAAATGATGTTGATGATAGGTCATAATGTAAAGTGAGAGGAACATTTTGGTGTAATGAATTTTGGAGGATGTTTTGTTCCATTGTGGTGTTTGCGTCCAAGTTTTGGTTATTCACAAGGGGATGTGATTGAAGTTCATTGAGAAATGTGTTTCGCTTATTGAAATTTGGTTGGGTTGGAGCAATCAATGTCGTGATTTTTGGAATGTTTTGCATGACGTTTTGGGATGGAGGTGTAGATGAAATGGGGATGGTGGATGAGATTGGTGGAAAAGATGTCTCTACTATAGTGCTCACATCAAAATCCGAAGGAAACTTGGCCCCTTGCTTTGCTAGTTCAAGCATGTACAACGAAGGGTTAAGTCTCATCATGATGTTGATGATTCTATAGTTGTCTGGATTTTGGAGCATTTCAGCTATTTCTTTGCGAGACATTCCAAAGGTGAGGTCCTCCCCTTGATTTTCTTCTTGTGGGATTTGTGATGATGAGGGGATCAATGGATTGCTTGATTCTGCAAGATTCATTTTTGCGTTTGTTTGGCTAAGGTCACTTGAAGCGGGAGTTTCTTTGTGGGCTTCCATACTCTTCTTGTATTGAGATCTTGTTTGAACCATAAAACAAGGATCAATCTTCAAGAATATGGGAGATGAATCTCTTGATTCTTTGTATTAATCTCTATATTATGTCCCAAAGTGAAAGTTTTAGGATTCTTTTTAGGATCAAAATGTGATGATGATATGATGGTGATGTTTAAAGATGGATGTTATGGATATTTTTGGCTTTTGATAGATCTTGAATGAAATACTAGGCTCTGGATTTTTGATTGGTTTGATTTTTGGATTTTGAGATTTTGTCCTTAATCTTGATTTGGAGTTTGATTTGGATTTTGAACAAAAAAGACCCCTAAGATGCTTGATAATGATCTAAAGGATAGTTGTGTTCAAAGGATGATGATTTGGATATGTGTGAGAAGAAGGATGCATCTACCCACACCTACCCAAACAAGATTATTGTTTCACTAAGTATATGGAGAAGGATTCATCTACATACACTAAGCTAGACAAGATGATTTGGATGACTTTGACTAAGGATATGCAAAAGGATGCATTTACACATTCCTAGCCAAAGGTGTTTTGATAACTGTTTTCAAGGACTTGGTCTCAATGATTTTGGTGTTTGCTTTATTTTGTCATAAAGCCTAGCATTTCAAGGATGATTTCAAGGTTTTTTCAAAAGATGATTTGTGAGATGATGTTTGATGTTTTGAAATATGGATGAAAGAGGTTTGATTTGTTTTGATCCCTAGTTGAACCTAAAAAGACCACTTTGTTTTCCTAGACCTAGGTATTGAAGAGCATGCGTATGCTTCCTAAAGACCTTTGTAACCAAGGAATGATTTGAACATTTTGGATTTCCAATCAATGATTTGTGCTTTTTGGGATTTGGAGTCTTCAACACACATGAAAGTTCATTTTTCTTAGCTTTGCTTAATGGATTTATTTTACCAAAAACACTCTCTTTGATTAAAGTTTCAAACTAAGATGTCCAATGTCTTAATTTCTTTAAACCCCACAAGATATTTTATGTGGAAATTCAATGAACTTAAGGCAAGGGTCTTCCTATTGTTTACTCAAAAAGACAAATTGAGGTATAATCCAATGCTTAGGAACCTCTAAGAACGTGAATCCCAAGGGAAAGCAATAGCATATGGATTGAGTCAATGATATTTGTCTTCAAGAGGGTTTGAAATTTTGAGAATCATGTTGAATGTTTGTTTGCAAAATGTTTTTGAATACAACACTATGTTTTCAAACAAGCAATGTAACATCCTAGCCTAATGGGTACATTTTTCTTAGTGGGCTTGCCTCATGCCCTTCATAGAAGAGATGATTTTACATGCAACCAAGGAAAAATATAGAGGTATGATGAAATCCTAACCTCTATATTTCAACCAAGATCGGACATGGCAAGTAACTTCTTGGAATCAAAGTTCCAATGAACCACTTTGATAAATTCACTCAATGGATAAATAGGCCACTACAAAACAAGGGTTCTAGTTCGGACTTTATGTTTGTGGAGATTGACCCATATGGCAAGATTCCCCTTTCAGATCCATCTTGTTGGAGCCAACCGCGTGATAATGGCGTTTAACCAATACCCACATTTATATCCCGGCTGGAAATACTCTTGGCTTTAGAGTGTTACCGGTTGAGTCGTTCCCTTGGGTGAGTACTTTTTCCCCAAGGCAGGCCCTCTAAGATAAACAAAAGCAAGCAAAAACAAAATCTGTAACTCGATCGATCTTTGATGGCACAAAGAAAAAGAATGTACGTGAAAATGCCCCTACTCACACTCGCACAAGATGTTCAATTTTTAAGCCCAAATCGAAGTGTTTCAAAGCAATAAAATGTATTTTGAGTGTTTCTCTTGCACCCTAGATTGCACGAAGCGCAAGGGGAGAGGATACATACTCAAAAGACAAAGTCACACAATTCAAACACTTATTCGTTTTATAGCCTTCAAAGCAATTGTGAGTTTGTTTTAAGCACCAAATGAAATATGAAGATTGCTTGTCCAATTTTTAACCCAAAACGAACTCTAGTAAGTGTCTAAGCTTGAATTTTATCCTTTTGCGAATGGAGAAAATCAAATTGTTCTTTTTAGACCCAAATGAAAATTAGTGTTCTAAAACGAAAAGATAAACAACTTCGTGAAGTAGTGTTGATCAAACACTTAAAGTGTTTAAAAACACATTGGGTTTTCAAAAAAATTCTCCTCCTTTCGTTTTCATTTGCTAGCCTCCTTCTTGTTGATTTTTCACTTTCCTTGTACCTTTTTTCCTTTGTTGTTCGTTTGTACCTATAAGAAAAGAAAGAAAAAAAACACTCATAAATAAGAGTTAGGTATGTTTTGCCAAATGAAAAGAAAATTATAAAGTATGCAAGACATGCGAACACACAGATTTGTTATGAAAAAATAACTTTATGCCGGATGTCAATGCATCCTCCTTTCATACCTATGACATAAGTTGACGGTCAATCATTGAAAAGAATTACCTCTTGGTCCAAATACATGATTTTTACGAGAGAATTACCACAAGCCAATGCCTATATATGTCTATAATTCCAATAGATGTCAATAAACATAAAAGAAAAGAAAAAAAGAGAGAACCAGCTCATAAAGATTGCTTCTAAAAGTTGTCCAGTTGATTATAATAAATAAACCAAAGTTGATTCCTCTTTATGACACCAATCATTTATTTTGAACACCAAACTTAATTTGGGATATCAACGTGGAGATTGGTGCCTTATCGCTTTCACATGGTGTGCTTCCTCAAGATTTACTCAACCTCACTCAAAAGACAGCAGTACGAATTCCCAAATATTGTTCCTCTACAAAAGACAGTGAACAAAAGATCTTCAACATGCAAAAGGTAGTGAACATTAAACATCTTTGTCGTTCATTCACTACCGCCAAACACAGTGGGAGACATTTATTGAGCCTTTATTACTCCAATTTGATTGGTAATTTCCTGAAAATAAGTAGATAGATTAAACACGCAGCCATAAACAAGTGGATTTTATTGTATTGACTGCATTTAGACAAGGTTCAGTACGCAAAGATCAAAGACTATGAAGTCTATCTTGACAATACCAAATCTGTACCTTGAACAAAGCAGGGATGATTTGACAAATGTGTAATGCAACGACTTAAATGAACTTAAGGACCAAATGCGTACTGCAGCAACTCAAAACAAATTTGCATTCCACAGATTTGGCTTTTATTGTGCAGCAGACATGAGGAGATTTGCGAATGAATACCCTACTTCACACTCCATCAAGTACCTCTACATAGGGGAGACTATATGGATGGCTCATGGAAAACTTAAAGACAACAGTTTACAAATGCATTGTTTACAAAACATACACTCAACAAAGCGCGACCTGAAGCATCTGTTAGAAGTGTATTAACCAAGTCACAAATTTTTTCACCTATCTGCATCATCAGACTTGTTGTAAAAAGTCAAGGATTTGTTTGCATAACATAGAAAGGAAAAGAAAAAGAAGCGCTTGTGTTTCTGCTATGAGGCATTAAGAGAGATAACAAATAGACATTGTCGCCATTGTAAACAAATAGTATTGATTTTATCTCCAACATTGTCCACAAAATAACTTTTGTTAGCTCACAAATGCCATTCTCATTTGCATTGTTAATGAATTTGTAAGGCAAGTCTTTAAAATCTCATAAAAGTTATTCTAAACTTTGAAATCCTTCTTAGATTCTATTTGTAAGATATCTATTAGAACGACTACACCATAGATCACTAGCTATGGTAATACAGAATAGTTCTCTTACCTTGAATCATAACACATATTTTTAAACTAATTCTATGTTTAATCTCATAATACAGGAGTCAGATTTAAACACAAGTTCATTTCCTGTCTGATACTTATAGCTTGCAACGATTGTCCAATGGAAAGAGCACACAAGTGCCAGTATACAGGTAACCTTCATATAAGAAATAGGTACTGGGCATAGCTAGAGAGTTAGAAAACACGTGGCTCTAAAATATTTTCCTGTAGCTTTCTTTCAAGGATCTTATTTGAAACTCAGTGGAAGATGATTACATGGAAGCCATGGAAAGTACGGTTCATTCAGCATAAGTTTATCCAACTGAGAATGTGAAATTCATTTTAAAAAGTCAAGCTCAAATGTGTAGATTGACTATGCAATGGTTCATGACCATTCATAAATAAGGGGCCTTCCTTTTTTTGTTTTGTTTTGGAAAACTATGATTAAAGGAAGAAAATGAGCACGATTAAAAGATGCATACAAGTGTAGAGAGGTTAACCATGTACCAAAACACAAAGATAAACCAACAAAATTAGTATGCATTCATTAAATCAAAGATAATGACTTATGAAGAGCCATCCTTCTAGCCCCAAATGTAGGCATCCATTAAAATCTGCAAACAACTAAACCTCAAGCATGGGTTAGTGTTATGCAAACTCTATTAAAATGCCTCTATGAAATACCTTGTGAATGCTTCCAAATGCAACAAATGATACTAGAAAGACTAAAGCATTATGAAAACAAAAGCAAGTTACCTATTCCATAGTGGATTGGTGTCACATGTGCTAGTGACCCTTTCCCAACCCTTGATCAATAGCTAAATGATGATGTATTGCAAATGGAGATGAAGAACAAGATTATTTCTCAAACCAAGAGAGTAACCTTGCATAAAGTTGTGGATCCATGAATGAGAATGAAGGCCTTATTTTATAGATTTTCTTGATGATATATTGGCCAAGATGGTGAATGTGGGACTAAAGATCCTCTAATGAGAAGATGACACTTGTCAAATGGTGATTGGTTGATGGTTGTGCAAGATTAGGGAAATGTGCCCATGAGAGGGAGAATTTGAATTCAAATTTGAGAGTAAAAGCTAAGTGGGGGACAAGAAAATGAGCAATAAATGCACTGTTGGAGGGACAAATCAACTTGCCTTTGAATTCAAAATTGAGGGAATATTCCCCATAAATGCCATGTTGATGGAAAATATTGGATTTAATAAATCAATAAATTGATTTATATGTGCAAGTGGCTAGATCTAGATAATGCAAGTGGGATGGGATTATCATTTAATTAGGGTTATATTAAATAGATGATGATTATGTTGATTTAATGCTGATTAGGTGAGTTGACCTTTAAGACTTAAATATTTGTTTCATTTAAATCAGAAAAGGATGGAAGATGATTTAGGATTTGATTTAAATAAAGTCCTGATTTATTTAATTAAATGGATGATGCAAGATGAAGGTTGAATGATTTATGAGAGATGAAATGGTATTATTTGATTAAACCTTTGGATTGACCTGATTTACCTGATGAATGGATTTGTTACATTTGATCAATTCAATGAGCGGATGAATATGCATAATGCTAATTTGACGTGTCTACATTTTGCCCCTCTTTGAAACAATGTACTTGTTGCATTGGTTCAAAGAATAAACTTTCCGCGATCAAAATTTTAAAATTTCTAATTTTTGGATGCCCCAGCGGAAAGTATATTGGTACATTTCCCCCTCGAGAGATCGAGCGAAAAGATTTGATTTGAGGGTCGATCTTGTGATAAAGAGGTTCAAAATGGATGGTTATGGATGATGATGCAAATGAGATGATTTTAAGATGCTTAGAATAACAAATCTATATTATCCTAAACAACTTAAATGATGATATGATATGAGATGGATGAGATTGATGATGTGATATGTTGTGATTATGCAATAGATGATTTATGAGATGCTTAGACTAACAGATCTATATTATGATGATGATGCAGAATTCTAATGATTTATGGATGCAAGATGAATGCATAATGGATGCATGATGGATGATGTTAGTGTAGTAATGAGATGATGACAAGAGAATCCAACAAGCCAACATTATGAGAGATGATGATGAGAAATGATGATGATAGATGGATGATTTTCTTATCAAGGATTGGGCTTTTAAAAGGGTCACTTACTTTATTTTTGATAACACGCCTAAGTATGATGCATCAAGGTATAAAGGACTAGGATGACATTGTAGTTAGTGTGATGGAGTTTGACTCAACAAATAGATAGGAGTATTCTTGTTCAAACCTGACATACGGAAACCTTGCTAGGATGCACTTTAGAAGTCTCAAACATCTCGGACCAAAACACAGAAAGGTATAACCAATCAATGCAATAGTCAACAAGCTATCTAAAACATCCTCCATACATATCTAACAAAGCAAGTATTCTCCAAGTTGTTTTACAAGAACATCCAACAAGCACAAAAAACAAAAGAATAATGATCGTTGCCCCATTCCTATCTCTCTAAATCCTTTGTTCGGATATCATTGAGAGGTCCTTGGGCTGAGCACAATAAGATAAGTCAAAAGAAAAAGACCAAGTACACAAACAAGTTGATGCTCTTCAATACTGCTAACCAAAAGGGAATGTGCTTTTAAGGATAAGAACCGAAACTTATTGCCAAAAGATAATGCCCATTGTAGGAAGGATACATCCTAGGACATGTTAGTGGATGGCGGCACATCATTTCGTTTATCCAAAATGTTCTTTCTGATAAATAATGCCCCTTGTAGGAAGGATTCATCCTACAACATGATGTTATCAGATGATTGATATGAGACTGTTTGGATGATGGAATATTGACACAAAGACTTAACCAACTTGTTTACGTACTGACTAAGACTTGAGACTTGATGCTTTTGAGTTTTACTTTTAACCTGCTAGACTTGTTTCTAACTATTTCACCAAAGGTTGATGATGACAATCAATTTATTATGAATGGTGTTTATTGGGGGTGCAAGCGAGATGAGGCAGATGGATTTTTTCAAATATTTGGATGTTTTTGGAATTTTGCAATGTTTTGAGGCTATTTTTGGTATTTTTTTGAGGTTTTACAAATGTTTTGATTTTATGTTTTTCAATGTTTTTGGTATTTTCTAATATTTTGACCGAGAGACTAACCTAAAGACCTATCCTAGGGGCCTTGGGGGCTGATCAATAGATTAGCCTTGCCTACGTTATACACGCAAAGACCACGTAGTTTGATAGGACGACATTGTTTTTGGATTTTTTGAAGTTGGCGTTGTTAATGAGCTCAACTCTTGATATCCGTGGAGCCTTGGTGTTTGACAGGGAGTATGTTTGGCTTTGCATTCAATGTGTCCACTTTGTGACACATCGGGTACGACATTCATCGAAAAGATAGTTGAAAGGTCGGGTGGCGTCTCACTTCACTTGAATTTATTATGGCTTGTAGGCAGATGGACTACGTCTGTAGCAAATCTTCATGGCAAGGATGTGATGATCGACCTGCCATTACTCCATCTCATGTGTAGAGGCCAGTCGGATCCTCCCACGGGTCTATTTATGGATCTGTTGAAATCTTTTTTGTTGCTTTGTCTTCGCATTTTGGCATAGTTTTTGTTTTTGTGCAGGGAGCGACTGTCAACATGGAGAGTTCAAAAAAGTCAAAATTTACCATTCACATTTCGGCGGAAGGCTTGGAATGCTTTGGAGTCGACACTCTGATCTCTCTAGTGGCTACAGAGAGGCAGATTTCCTTTAGGGAAGTCACAGACCAGAGATTAAAGCATATTCTATTTGTGGATGATCCAGTGTCGCTGGTTGCGATCAAAATGATTCTTGGTCAAGAACACCTGCAAAGAAGGGAGTATTCCAGAGATAATGCACACGTCTCCTCATGATTTCTTGCGGTGCTACTGGACTTGGAGACCCCGAAGAAGGTGGCAATGGAGGTGATGGTGCGCTTGTTCTACGTCGACTTGCTCGGTGGTCTTGAAGAAACTTTGAAGGCGGCCTTCTTAGGCAAATGCATTCCGCGCCCGGCTGACTTGACTCTCTTATGGGATACAGAGGAAGCTATTAAAGTTTATCCTTTTCTCTTAGACCTCAAAGGGCCTACCCTGTCGAGGCACATAAAGCTTGCGGAGGTGGCCGTGAATTTCTTGAAGCGAAAATTGAAGATGGTGCCGGTGGAGGGGATGGATTGGATGGACGGCTTTGTAAGTTTCGTGAAAGTTAACAGTTTTATGTGAGGGTTGGCCTCTGTGTCTGGAGCTTTTAGTTTTGTTGCTATTTACTGTCTTTTTTGGTGGTCTTCTACTCAAATTTTACAAATTTCATCTTATGTTGGTCGTGGGTTGGCCTGTGACCCCTTCTTTTTTTCTATTGTTTCCGTGGAGGGTCTTATGGTGCTTGATATGGGACTGCTAAAACAGTGAAATTGTGTCCCGGATGGGTTGATGTTTTGTTCGACTGTGAGTCATGGATAGTCTTTCCTGCGATGCAGACGTTTGTATATTTCTTCTATTTCAATATATACTCTACTGTGCATATCTAAAAAAAATAAAAAATATTATAATATAATATATATAATATATTATATAATATAATTTTATATTATACATTTGAAAATAAGAATCGCCAATAAATATATTGTCGGATCCCAAACCCAACCATATATTAAGAAAAGGATAAAACAGGGAACATATATCTGTTTCAAAACATATATTAGTTTTTAAACAAATATCCATTTCCTATTTTAGAAAATAAAAAATAAAAACCTCGAGAGCTCATTTTTAGCTTAAGGCACGCGGGCTTCTCTAGTTTTCAACTCGGATATCCATTCCTAGTGAATCATTTTGCACAAATTCAATAAAATTTAAAAGGTATGTTTGGATTTTGATGTTTTTATTCAATTTATATTATTTTTGCATTTTTTTTTGAATTTTAGTAAAAAATAAGGCATTTAACATCATTGTTAATTTTGAATTTTTTTTATCAATTAACAAGCTTAAAATGGCTCAACATGAAAACCCTCCAAATCCTCCTTCATTGCGACTGTTGTTTCCAAACAAAAGTGTGCCAAAAATACGTGAATCTATTCATATAAATTTAGATCAATTGAGAAATGTATGTCAAATCTATGAGACACTCACTGAGTTATCAGACATGAAAAGCACTTTGGAAACAATCATTTCAAATGTTGAATATTTGACAACTCAACACAATAGATTTGGATAGTGGCAAGAGGAACAAAGGAAATTTTATGCCGATGGGTTATCATATGATGAGGTGAGGGCACTTGATATTGACAAAGCCCAATTAGCCCAGTTATCCATCGATCACAGAATAGGACAACCCATTAATGTGTGAAAGCTAAAATTGTCAATTAAATGGTGCACCCATAGAGGCATATTAGATAATTTCTAGAGATGTTGGTGGATGGTTTTTGATAAACCACCCAACAACAATCTTGATGTCCCTCAATATTTTCTCTAAAAATTATATGTTGACTTTGTGCTAGGGAAACATGTCAATTGCTTTGACATGCAATATTTCTAGGGTGTTGGTAGAGGGATGCCATAGGATAGACCTAGAGCACATTGAGTCACCCTAGTTCATCCTCCTTCGCCTATTCTTGCCTTGACTCCACTACCTTACCCTAAGATTGCTTTAGATGCAAAGACTCAGAGCATTTATGCCTTACATTTATTCAGTGATGATTTGGTAATGCAGAGCCATCATGTTGTGCAACCATTTGATGGTGCATCCCATCATGATGGTGATGCACCTAATACATCCCAACATGATGGTGGTGCACCTACTGCATCAAATCCCATTGGTACATTGTCCTCTTTGAGACATATTTGTCTTCCTCATTGTTGCATGACATGCAACAATTTATGTTTGGGTCCTCTCCGATGGTCTACCGAGGCTTCCATAGACACATCCAAATATAAGGTTCATGATATGTTGGATGTAGGAGTTGATAAAGCATAGAAAGCACCATTTACAAGAGAGACATCAACTACTAGGGACGATATGGGAGCACAAGACTTAAAGTAATTTCATAGTACACGTTTTATCCAAATTATTTCATGTTTTATGAGAGATATTTGTACTAATATATGATTATGTGTTGGAATATTTAACATGTGCTAACAAAGGAGAAGTTATTGCAAGTGCAGGAGGCTACACAGACAACCATTTCATTTTCCCTAGAGAATTAGTATACAGTATTATTTAAATTATTATTTTAGATGTTAATATTTGAAATCTATTAAGTTTAAATACATGTACTACATAGAATAGTCTAATGTAATCTTGTATTTTTATGCAGCAACCTAGTTCTTATACAACCTTGTTGAATGGGTTTGAATCATTGGATAAACCTGCATAATAGGTATATATATAAATTCAACATGATGATTATATGTGCATTTGCATTTAAATTGTGTTACATTCTTGTCATTTTTTATATAGGAAACCATCTTAGCTACTTCATTCACTATGAGCCCATCTAATGTCATAGCATCACATTAGGTATGTGTTTAATTTATATTGCAGATATTTACGTTTAGATAGGAGTAGATATATGTTTAGTAAATATGATTATTTGTAAAAAATTATATGTTAATTTGTATCATTTTGATTTTACTTGCTATAGTCCTCTGTCTGACTTAGCACTATCACTAGTGTGGGACCACTTCTTTATATGAGGACTCTTAATTGTCCTAAGGGAAAATATTATGCAAACTGTCTTGAAGAAAATAGAGTAAGAAATGAGGTAAAAAAAGATTGCATTATTGATATAATATAGTACATGTATAGTGATTTTGATGTTAAATTCATAATTTATAAATGATAGTATATAAGTTTCTATTTACTAGTCTATCTTGTTAACCATTCACATAATTAATCTAATTTGTGGTTTGAATTGTTATTGTGTAGGAAGCTTCAGAGCAATTATGTTCTTAGAGGAGGCTCGATTTTGATGGTCCAACATAGGATTAGGATATGATATAGATTGATATGTACTTAGGGTTTGATAGATCTCAAGATGCCATATATTCCACAATTTGTAAAACTTGTAAAAATTGTTTTGAGTAGGCATATATATGCCAAATTTGTATATGCACAAACATAATTATTCTACATTTTGATATATAAGAATTGACATTTGATCTAATTTTTTCCTCATGTGCATGTCTTTATACTTTGAATTTTCAAAATTAAATGTATAATTATCTTAGAACGGTTTAAAGTTATGATCGATAATGTATGTTATAGATTAAAAAAATTACATTTTAATAGAAGTTATGAATTACAATTGGTTATCCAATTCATATCAAGGTTCACATACATTACATTCCATGAGACCACATTTCTTTGAGGAGTTTTTTCAAACAATTCACTGCATTTTCTATTGCACCACATTTTTATCAAACACTCAATTTGAGAATACACATGATTTCAAGCTCTGTTGAATGAATTTATATTTGACATTATTTTGTTTTTTCAACTCCTATAATGAAGTGGGCAGCAGATTTTTATTTCAAAAGAAATTTAAATTAATGAAAAATGGTATGAGAAGCACTGTATAATATTTGTGAAGAAGAATTGTTTGAAAATATGCCTCAAAGAATTGTGGTCTCATAGAGAAGGCATAAAAGATGAAAAGAGGAGCTTGTGATAGTCTCATGGCATTGATGCTTTTGATTGATTAAAAAATTCAAATAAATGAATACAACTTAATGTAATATATGTCATGTTACAATCTTCATTCAAAAGTAATATAATCATCTCAACAAAAATCAATGTCACTCAATGTGCATTCAAGCTTAATAACATGTAAAAGGTATAAAATCATCTTGAATAAGAATCACTATCTTTCAACCATAGGGGTTTGATGCGAGCTTCAAACAAAGTCCTTACAAATGAACAAGATATATGTTCATTAGATTGTTCATGTAAAATCTATACAATAATCATGATCAAAAATTAATACATCACTCAACCATGATGCAACCATTAAAAAAACAAAATGAGTGTGATACTACCATTAAACAAACCAAAAACAACTCCATTACATGCATGTTATTTGACCTTCGACATGCAATTTGTATTATCATAAAGCACAACAATGAATGTTGCTAACCATAATGCATCAATAAGGAAATTAGGCTACTGTATGGGCTTGATGTATACTATTCATTATACACACTTCACACAAAAGCAATAACACTGATATGATATTGTCATATATGTCAATAAACCTTGACCCAAACCAAACTTGCTATATCACAATTGTTGTCATATATTCCATTCAACCTAACATAATTGAGGTTTTGTATTTGGTAAGAATTTGTGTAGACAAAGAAAGTGAGAGATGATGGTTAAGATGGATTTGAACAAATGAAGTTGTTTTCCTAAGCGTTGAAATTGACACAAAACAACTGAAGACTAAAATTAACCACTTACAAAAGCAATGAAAAGATAAGAGGATTTTATCGTCAATGAAAAGGAGGTTAGTCTTCTCTAAAAATAATTCCAACGCATGTGGATGGGTAGGTTTAAGCTATGCATGGTCTTGTTTTGAACCCAGACATGTCAAAATAGTTAGAGCTACATTGGACCAACGATATCCCTTAAGAGTCAAAAGTGCAAAAAGGCAACAATCTTTGATGGGATATTACTTAGAGATTGTGACACTTAAAAAATATTCATCTGAGGCTATGATATTGTGTTGGGACCCTCTTTAATAACCTCTCTAGGTTTTTTCTATCTTGGAGGCATTTTCTTGTGGTGACAAGTTTTTAGTTGAGGAAAAAGTTGTCAGATGCAAATAGTGTAAAGTTGCAAAGTGGTGCAACTTTTGTTATGCAACTCGTACAACCAAATAGACTATTCCAACATGTCCAGATGGGTAAGTTTATGCTAGGAATGGTCCTCTTTTGCAAGAAAACATGCCGAATCACTCTGAGCTACATTGGACTGGCGATTTCCCTTAAGAGTCCAAAGTGCTAAAAGGAAACAATCTTTGATAGGCTATTTCTTAGAAACTTTGATGCTTACATACTCTCCATCTAAGGCTATGGTATCATGTTGGGACCCTCTACAATAATCTCTCTCAATTTTTTCTATCTTGTAGGCATTTTCCCGTGGTGATGAGTTTTCAGTTGAGGGAAAAGTCAGATGCAAGTAGTGTAAAGTTGCAAAGTGGTGCAAGTTCTATTTTGCAACTTGTACGACCAAATGAACTATTCCAACACATCCAGATGGATAAATTTATGCTAGGAATGGTCCTCTTTTCACCCAAACATGTTGAAACACTTTGAGCTATATTGGACTGTCAATTTCCCTTAAGAGTCCAAAGTGCTAAAAGGAAACAATCTTTGATAGGATTTTTCTCAGAAATCATGACACTTAAAGAATCTTTGTCTGAGGCTATGGGATCATGTTGGGAACCTCTTAAATAACCTCTCATTTTTTTCTATCTTGAAGGTGTTTTCTTGTGGTGATGAGTTTCTAGTTGAGGAAAAAGTTGTCAGATGCAAGTAGTGCAAAGTTGCAAAGTGGTGCAACTTTTGTTCTACATCTCGTACAACAAAATAAACTATTCCAACATGTCTAGATGAGTATGTTTATGCTAATAATGGTCCTCTTTTGTACCCAAACACATGGAATCACTCTGAGCTACATTGGACTGACAATTTCTCTTAAGACTCCAAAGTGCTAAAAGGCAACAATCTTTGATGGGCTATTTCTCAAAAACTGTGAGGCCTACAAACTCTCCAAATGAGGCTTTGGGATCGTGTTAGGACCCTCTACAATATCCTCTCTCATTTTCTGCTATCTCAGAGGAATTTTCCTATGGTGATGAGTTTTCAGTTGAGGAAAAAGTTTCCAGATGTAAGTAGTGTAAAGTTGCAAAGTGGTAACTTTTGTTCTGCAACTCGTACGACCAAATGGATTGTTCCAACACATTTGGATGGGTATGTTTACGCTAGGCATGGTCATCTTTTGTACCCAAACACACCGAAACACTTCGAGCTACATTGGATTGACAATTTCCCTTAAGAGTCCAAAGTGCTAAAGGAAGCAATCTTTGACAGACTATTTCTTAGAAACTGTGATGCCTACTGTTGGTGTAATTAAAAGTGTTGTACCTTGTCCTAGGTCATGATTACACCTTAGTTAAGTTTACTTAGGGATCACATAGGCGGTAGTTGGAGCATTTCCACTTTTGGTGGGCTTATCATGTTATTACTTTATCACATCCACCTTTCATGGACATATTGTGTGATTACCTCTCCACCTTTTGTGGGTGATCCACCATTTGTGGTGATTATCACATTATCACTTTTCCACTTTAGGTGGATTGATAGCTTTTCATAGTTGTATCATGTCATAATATTATGACACTTGTCATAATCTTATGCCCTTCTATGTACTCACCTTGGCTATATAACCAAGGGGTCTCCTATGTACTTTTGCTCATTCTATTTGCATTATTGGTAGAATAAAGTTTATTCTTGTCATATTGTTTCTATCTCTTATGCTTGTGCTTTCTATTAGGCCTGTAGATCTTGGGTGGCTACCTTCATAATTTTTTTTACATGGTATCAGAGCTATTGGAGTGCCTTTGGATTGTCATTTTGGATAGAACTTAGTGCATTTGAAGGTTGGTGTTTTTCTAGATTATGGGGGGGTTCCATTTTTGGCTTTGTATTGCAGGTACATTTTGGGAGTTTTTTACATCAGATATGAGCTCACCATTGCGTTCAGTGTCTGAGATAGTTAGATTTTCCTTTTGTTTCATCCTAGTTGAACATTGAAGGCCAAATTTATAAGGGTTTGAAGATTGGAGGTGGTTGCTAGATCTAGGAGCTAACTACCATTTCAGGGCATTTTCAGCCAAAAAGGACATCGCCATCACATTCAAAAGGGCCAAAAGCCCCTAAAATTTTTTCCCAATCAACAAATTGGAAAAAGTTGTCCATCGAGGCAAAAAAAATTGCTGGCTGAGTCATACGGCCCAACCATTATGCGTCTGGTACAATTTTATTTTTTAAATATTTTTTGTATTTTCTATGAAATAAATTCTTTTGCAAAAAAAATCAAAAAATATATTTATTATTTTGTAGTTTGTAAAAGTTATTTTATAAAACAATTTCAAAAAAAATATGTGGATTTATTTTGTTGTACCCTATGCGGCAGGGTACTTTGCAGAGTACTAGGTAGTTAAAATTTTCCATGTGGCAAACATACATTCATTGCACCCAGGCATCCTCCATGTGGCCCCACCTTCCATTCAAACTCCCCACTTGTGGTTATTAAAGTTAGCATTCCATATTTTACAAAGTACTGGTGACACTTCAAAAATCTGGCAGTCAAATATTTCACTGCCAATCGTATATTCTAACGATATCATGAAGATTTCGTTGGTCTTGAAAATGATGTTGAATCTACCTCTTTACCTACTACCATGTCTCTTCCTCATTTTCAATGAGCTACCTTCTTCTTCACTCCCGTGGTGTGCTTGAACTTGCTCCTTTTCCCTTGCAACTTATCTTTGATCCATTCACTCTTTCTTTCCATCTCTTCCACCTAATATTCTATCCCTATGACTACTGATTTCTCATATTTACCAACCTTTGATGTAAAATAATGACTAACATCCTCTTTTGAAGATAATGAATAAAGCACTCCTCCTATTATCATAGCAACATATGGGTAAGTGCATGGATCTGTGACACAATTTTTTCTCTTAAGATGCCACTTTATTTTTGAAATCAACAAAATCTGATTTGCACAAGAAAATGAAGATAGTTACACTCAAATTTTCAAGATTTAGCAAGAACAAAAGTCGAAGTACTCCGAGTCTAGTTTCTAAGCTACTTTTTTTTTTTGAAATTAATGAAGATTAAGGGTCTTAAAAAGGGGGGGCCCAAAACAGGTCTTGTTTTTATCAAAAAATAGCATAGCACCTAAGGGTTCCCCCCTTTTTGATTAAAGTTTTTTTAGAATTTCAAAAATTTGAATGGTGAGAAATTAGTTAACACCATGTAGTTTATCCTTGTTCTTTCAGATAATTTTTTTAATAAATATATAATATTTTATGATTTTTCAAAGTGGACACATCCTAAAAAGCTAAAATTTGAGCATGCCTCCCCCTAAATTTTTTGAAAACTAATCAATTTTTTTTCATCATGTGTAGAATGGAGTCTAGTTTCAAAAAAATTAATTTGTTTCGCATTTCGATGAACGAGTAAAAATCTATCCTAAAACTAGCACATGTTGGTTTTTGACCAAAAAAGAAGTTATTTACAATAGAAGCTATGGATCAAAACCTTAACTGGATCAAAATAAAAAAAAGAATTATATATTTAGATAGCTAAGAGAGAGCTTAACACTATCATGGTTTTTTTATAAACTTGCATTGAAAGACGTGGAAAAGAGATGTGGAGCACAAATGAAATATGAGGAAATTTGGTACCCTTTGAAAAAATCACATCTTTTGCATGAAATGGTTGGCCAAACCTTTGGGTCGAATGCCCAATGCAAAATCCAACCCATTAGGTTGGTATTTCCCAATGCAACCTATTTGGCACTCACCAAATTTGGCACTCACCAAATGGGTTGCTTCATTTGGCTAGCACCAAATTTGGCACTTGCCAAATGTCATTCATGACTTTTGCAATGCATTTTTCTAAACTCTTTGATTTTCTCTTTCTCTCCCAGGGAAACTACATAAATTTACATATGGAAATTTACTTTCTTATACTTTAAGTTATATTTCATGTATATAGGCAAGATGTTTGAGAGTGGTTTTGAATCTATAGGAGTTATAATACAAATTCTAGTTTTTGGAAGATCTTAAAAATTTCATACTTGGTCAAATTTTAGTAATCAACATGTTGAATTTGAGTAATCAGGGGGTCAAATTTCATCTTTCTCTCTCTATCTCACTCATTTTCATCTCTTATTCTCTAGACCTCTCTCTCTCACTATCTCCATCCCTTTATCTGTCACTCTCTCCCTTGAGCTCAAGAACTATGTCTCTACATGTCCATATTTTTCTCCTTCCCTCTCTCTCTAATATCTATCTCCCTCCCTCCCTCCCTCATTCCCTCTCTACATTTCTCTATCTCCCCTCCCTCTCCTTTTATCTCTATATACCTCTCTCCACTCTCTATATCACCTCTCTCTATACCTACCTATCCCTCTCTCTCCCCTCTTTCTCTCTCTGCTTCCCTCTCTCTCCTTCCCTCACTACTCTCTATCTCGCCATTCTCTCTCTCCTTCCCTCTCCAGTTATCTCTATCTCACCTATCTCTCCTTCCCTCCCTCCCTCTCTAATTTTCTCTATCTCCCTTCTCTCTCCTTCCCTTTCTACTTCTCTCTATCTCACCTCTCTTTCTCCCCCCTCTCTCTCCATCTCTCTCTTCCTTTCACCCACCTTTTCTCTCTACTTCTCTCTATCTAACCTATCCCTCTATACCTCACCTTTTCTCTCTACTTCTCTCTATCCAACCTATCCCTCTATACCTCTTTCTCTCTCCCCCCTCCTTCCCTTTTAATCTCTTCACCTTCCTCCTTATCTCTCTACTTCTTTCCATCACACATATCTATCACCTATCTCACTTCTCTCTCTCCCCTTACCTCTCTACTCTCTTTCTCTCTATCTCACCTCTCTCTCCCTACCTATCCTTCCCTCCTCTCTCTTATCTCTCTCACCTCTCTCCCTCCCTAGCTCTTCCTCCCTCTCTCCCTCCCTTTATACTTATCTTTATCTCCTCCTCCCTCTATCTACCTAGATCTCTCTCTATTTTTGTCTCACCTCTCTCTCCATCCCAACCTCTCCCTTTATCTCTCCTTTCATATCTACTTCTCTCTACCTATTTGTCCCTCTCTACCTATATCTCTCTCCCTCCTTGCCTCCTCTCTCCCAATATCTCCACCTTATTTCCCTCTCTACTTATCTCTCTATCACCTCTCTCTATCTCTCCCTCGCTCCCCCTCTTTCTATTGCTCATCTCTCCCTCTCCCTCTTTCTATCTCTCATCACCATATCTCTACCTATCTATCTCTCCTTCTATCTATCTCAACTATCCATCTTTACCTATCCCTCCATCCTCTCTCTCTTCCACCACACTTCACTCCACATCTCTCTATATAACCTACCCCTATATACCTCTTTCTCTCCCCCTCTCTCTTTCCTCTACCCTCTACCATCAACCCTCTACCCTATCTCTCT
>VDFB02078981.1:109791-130473 GCA_007258455.2 Sequoia sempervirens | reverse complement strand
GGTATATAGGGGTAGGTTATATAGAGAGATGTGGAGTGAAGTGTGGTGGAAGAGAGAGAGGATGGAGGGATAGGTAAAGATGGATAGTTGAGATAGATAGAAGGAGAGATAGATAGGTAGAGATATGGTGATGAGAGATAGAAAGAGGGAGAGGGAGAGATGAGCAATAGAAAGAGGGGGAGCGAGGGAGAGATAGAGAGAGGTGATAGAGAGATAAGTAGAGAGGGAAATAAGGTGGAGATATTGGGAGAGAGGAGGCAAGGAGGGAGAGAGATATAGGTAGAGAGGGACAAATAGGTAGAGAGAAGTAGATATGAAAGGAGAGATAAAGGGAGAGGTTGGGATGGAGAGAGAGGTGAGACAAAAATAGAGAGAGATCTAGGTAGATAGAGGGAGGAGGAGATAAAGATAAGTATAAAGGGAGGGAGAGAGGTGAGAGAGATAAGAGAGAGGAGGGAATGATAGGTAGGGAGAGAGAGGTGAGATAGAGAGAAAGAGAGTAGAGAGGGAAGGGGAGAGATAGAACTAAGATAGGTGATAGATATGTTTGATGGAGAGAAGTAGAGAGATAAGGAGGAAGGTGAAGAGATTAAAAGGGAAGGAGGGGGGAGAGAGAAAGAGGTATAGAGGGATAGGTTAGATAGAGAGAAGTAGAGCGAAAAGGTGGGTGAAAGGAAGAGAGAGACGGAGAGAGAGGGGGGAGAAAGAGAGGTGAGATAGAGAGAAGTAGAAAGGGAAGGAGAGAGAAGGGAGATAGAGAAAATTAGAGAGGAGGAGAAGGAGAGAGAATGGTGAGATAGAGAGTAGAGAGGGAAGCAGAGAGAGGGAAGCAGAGAAAGAGAAAGAGGGGAGAGAGAGGGAGGGAGGGATAGGTAGGGATAGAGAGAGGTGATATAGAGAGTAGAGAGATATATATATAGAGATAGAAGGAGAGGGAGGGGAAATAGATAAATGTAGAGAGGGAAGGAGGGAGGGAGGGAGATAGATATTAGAGATGAAAGGAGAGAGAGATGAACATGTAGAGATGTAGTTCTTGTTCATGAGAGAGGCTGCAAGGATGAGATAGTGAGAGAGAGAAGTCTAGGAGAATGAAGAGATGAAAATGAGTGAGATAGAGAGAGAAAGATGAAATTTGACCCCCTGATTACTGAAATTCGACATGTTGATTACTAAAATTTGACTAAGTATGAAATTTTTAAGATCTTCCAAAAACTAGAATTTGTATTATAACTCCTATAGATTCAAAACCACTCTCAAACATCTTGCCTATATACATGAAATATAACTTAAAGTATAAGAAAGTAAATTTCCATATGTAAATTTATGTAGTTTCCCTGGGAGAGAAAGAGAAAATCAAAGAGTTTAGAAAAATGCATTGCAAAAGTCATGAATGACATTTGGCAAGTGCCAAATTTGGTGCTAGCCAAATGAAGCAACCCATTTGGTGAGTGCCAAATTTGGTGAGTGCCAAATAGGTTGCATTGGGAAATACCAACCTAATGGGTTGGATTTTGCATTGGGCATTCGACCCAAAGGTTTGGCCAACCATTTCATGCAAAAGATGTGATTTTTTCAAAGGGTACCAAATTTCCTCATATTTCATTTGTGCTCCACATCTCTTTTCCACGTCTTTCAATGCAAGTTTATAAAAAAACCATGATAGTGTTAAGCTCTCTCTTAGCTATCTAAATATATAATTCTTTTTTTTATTTTGATCCAGTTAAGGTTTTGATCCATAGCTTCTATTGTAAATAACTTCTTTTTTGGTCAAAAACCAACATGTGCTAGTTTTAGGATAGATTTTTACTCGTTCATCGAAATGCGAAACAAATTAATTTTTTTGAAACTAGACTCCATTCTACACATGATGAAAAAAAATTGATTAGTTTTCAAAAAATTTAGGGGGAGGCATGCTCAAATTTTAGCTTTTTAGGATGTGTCCACTTTGAAAAATCATAAAATATTATATATTTATTAAAAAAATTATCTGAAAGAACAAGGATAAACTACATGGTGTTAACTAATTTCTCACCATTTAGATTTTTGAAATTCTAAAAAAACTTTAATCAAAAAGGGGGGAACCCTTAGGTGCTATGCTATTTTTTGATAAAAACAAGACCTGTTTTGGGCCCCCCCTTTTTAAGACCCTTAATCTTCATTAATTTCAAAAAAAAAAAGTAGCTTAGAAACTAGACTCGGAGTACTTCGACTTTTGTTCTTGCTAAATCTTGAAAATTTGAGTGTAACTATCTTCATTTTCTTGTGCAAATCAGATTTTGTTGATTTCAAAAATAAAGTGGCATCTTAAGAGAAAAAATTGTGTCACAGATCCATGCACTTACCCATATGTTGCTATGATAATAGGAGGAGTGCTTTATTCATTATCTTCAAAAGAGGATGTTAGTCATTATTTTACATCAAAGGTTGGTAAATATGAGAAATCAGTAGTCATAGGGATAGAATATTAGGTGGAAGAGATGGAAAGAAAGAGTGAATGGATCAAAGATAAGTTGCAAGGGAAAAGGAGCAAGTTCAAGCACACCACGGGAGTGAAGAAGAAGGTAGCTCATTGAAAATGAGGAAGAGACATGGTAGTAGGTAAAGAGGTAGATTCAACATCATTTTCAAGACCAACGAAATCTTCATGATATCGTTAGAATATACGATTGGCAGTGAAATATTTGACTGCCAGATTTTTGAAGTGTCACCAGTACTTTGTAAAATATGGAATGCTAACTTTAATAACCACAAGTGGGGAGTTTGAATGGAAGGTGGGGCCACATGGAGGATGCCTGGGTGCAATGAATGTATGTTTGCCACATGGAAAATTTTAACTACCTAGTACTCTGCAAAGTACCCTGCCGCATAGGGTACAACAAAATAAATCCACATATTTTTTTTGAAATTGTTTTATAAAATAACTTTTACAAACTACAAAATAATAAATATATTTTTTGATTTTTTTTGCAAAAGAATTTATTTCATAGAAAATACAAAAAATATTTAAAAAATAAAATTGTACCAGACGCATAATGGTTGGGCCGTATGACTCAGCCAGCAATTTTTTTTGCCTCGATGGACAACTTTTTCCAATTTGTTGATTGGGAAAAAATTTTAGGGGCTTTTGGCCCTTTTGAATGTGATGGCGATGTCCTTTTTGGCTGAAAATGCCCTGAAATGGTAGTTAGCTCCTAGATCTAGCAACCACCTCCAATCTTCAAACCCTTATAAATTTGGCCTTCAATGTTCAACTAGGATGAAACAAAAGGAAAATCTAACTATCTCAGACACTGAACGCAATGGTGAGCTCATATCTGATGTAAAAAACTCCCAAAATGTACCTGCAATACAAAGCCAAAAATGGAACCCCCCCATAATCTAGAAAAACACCAACCTTCAAATGCACTAAGTTCTATCCAAAATGACAATCCAAAGGCACTCCAATAGCTCTGATACCATGTAAAAAAAATTATGAAGGTAGCCACCCAAGATCTACAGGCCTAATAGAAAGCACAAGCATAAGAGATAGAAACAATATGACAAGAATAAACTTTATTCTACCAATAATGCAAATAGAATGAGCAAAAGTACATAGGAGACCCCTTGGTTATATAGCCAAGGTGAGTACATAGAAGGGCATAAGATTATGACAAGTGTCATAATATTATGACATGATACAACTATGAAAAGCTATCAATCCACCTAAAGTGGAAAAGTGATAATGTGATAATCACCACAAATGGTGGATCACCCACAAAAGGTGGAGAGGTAATCACACAATATGTCCATGAAAGGTGGATGTGATAAAGTAATAACATGATAAGCCCACCAAAAGTGGAAATGCTCCAACTACCGCCTATGTGATCCCTAAGTAAACTTAACTAAGGTGTAATCATGACCTAGGACAAGGTACAACACTTTTAATTACACCAACAGTAGGCATCACAGTTTCTAAGAAATAGTCTGTCAAAGATTGCTTCCTTTAGCACTTTGGACTCTTAAGGGAAATTGTCAATCCAATGTAGCTCGAAGTGTTTCGGTGTGTTTGGGTACAAAAGATGACCATGCCTAGCGTAAACATACCCATCCAAATGTGTTGGAACAATCCATTTGGTCGTACGAGTTGCAGAACAAAAGTTACCACTTTGCAACTTTACACTACTTACATCTGGAAACTTTTTCCTCAACTGAAAACTCATCACCATAGGAAAATTCCTCTGAGATAGCAGAAAATGAGAGAGGATATTGTAGAGGGTCCTAACACGATCCCAAAGCCTCATTTGGAGAGTTTGTAGGCCTCACAGTTTTTGAGAAATAGCCCATCAAAGATTGTTGCCTTTTAGCACTTTGGAGTCTTAAGAGAAATTGTCAGTCCAATGTAGCTCAGAGTGATTCCATGTGTTTGGGTACAAAAGAGGACCATTATTAGCATAAACATACTCATCTAGACATGTTGGAATAGTTTATTTTGTTGTACGAGATGTAGAACAAAAGTTGCACCACTTTGCAACTTTGCACTACTTGCATCTGACAACTTTTTCCTCAACTAGAAACTCATCACCACAGAAAACACCTTCAGATAGAAAAAAATGAGAGGTTATTTAAGAGGTTCCCAACATGATCCCATAGCCTCAGACAAAGATTCTTTAAGTGTCATGATTTCTGAGAAAAATCCTATCAAAGATTGTTTCCTTTTAGCACTTTGGACTCTTAAGGGAAATTGACAGTCCAATATAGCTCAAAGTGTTTCAACATGTTTGGGTGAAAAAGAGGACCATTCCTAGCATAAATTTACCCATCTGGATGTGTTGGAATAGTTCATTTGGTCGTACGAGTTGCAAAACAAAACTTGCACCACTTTGCAACTTTACACTGCTTGCATCTGACTTTTCCTCAACTGAAAACTCATCACCACGGGAAAATGCCTCAAGATAGAAAAAATTGAGAGAGATTATTGTAGAGGGTCCCAACATGATACCATAGCCTTAGATGGAGAGTATGTAAGCATCAAATTTTCTAAGAAATAGCCTATCAAAGATTTGTTCCTTTTAGCACTTTGGACTCTTAAGGGAAATCGCCAGTCCAATGTAGCTCAGAGTGATTCGGCATGTTTTCTTGCAAAAGAGGACCATTCCTAGCATAAACTTACCCATCTGGACATGTTGGAATAGTCTATTTGGTCATACGAGTTGCATAATGAAACTTGCACCACTTTGCAACTTTACACTATTTGCATCTGACAACTTTTTCCTCAACTAAAAACTTGTCACCACGAGAAAATGCCTCCAAGATAGAAAAAACCTAGAGAGGTTATTAAAGAGAGTCCCAACACAATATTGTAGCCTTAGATGAATATTTTTTAAGTGTCACAGTCTCTAAGTAATATCCCATCAAAGATTGTTGCCTTTTTGCACTTTTGACTCTTAAGGGATAACGTTGGTCCAATGTAGCTCTAACTATTTTGACATGTTTGGGTTCAAAACAAGACCATGCCTAGCTTAAACATACCCATCCACATGCATTGGAACTATTTTTAGAGAAGACTAACCTCCTTTTCATTGACGATAAAATCTTCTTCTTATCTTTTCATTGCTTTTGTAAGTGGTTAATTTTAGTCTTCAGTTGTTTTGTTCAATTTCAACGCTTAGGAAAACAACTTCATTTGTTCAAATCCATCTTAACCATCATCTCTCACTTTCTTTGTCTGCACAAATTCTTACCAAATACAAAACCTCAATTATGTTAGGTTGAATGGAATATATGACAACAATTGTGATATAGCAAGTTTGGTTTGGGTCAAGGTTTATTGACATATATGACAATATCATATCAGTGTTATTGCTTTTGTGTGAAGTGTGTATTATGAATAGTATACATCAAGCCCATACAATAGCCTAATTTCCTTATTGATGCATTATGGTTACAACATTCATTGTTGTGCTTTACGATAATATAAATTACATGTCGAAGGTCAAATAACATGCATGTAATGGAGTTGTTTTTGGTTTGTTTAATGGAAGTATCACACTCATTTTGTTTTTTTAATGGTTCCATCATGGTTGAGTGATGTCTTAATTGTTGATCATGATTATTGTATAGATTTCACATGAACAATCTAATGAACATGTATCTTGTTCATTTGTAAGGACTTTGTTTGAAGATTGCATCAAACCCCTATGGTTGAAAGATAGTGATTCTTATTCAAGATGATTTTATACCTTTTACATGTTATTAAGCTTGAATGCACATTGAGTGACATTGATTTTTGTCGAGATGATTATATTACTTTTGAATGAACATTGTAACATGACATATATTACATTAAGTTGTATTCATTTATTTGAATTTTTTAATCAATCAAAAGAATCAATGCCATGAGACTGTCACAAGCTCCTCTTTTCATCTTTTATGCCTTCTCTATGAGACCACAATTCTTTGAGGCATATTTTCAAACAATTCTTCTTCACAAATATTATATAGTGCTTCTCATACCATTTTTCATTAATTTAAATTTCTTTTGAAATAAAAATCTGCTGCCCACTTCATTATAGGAGTTGAAAAAACAAAATAATGTCAAATATAAATTCATTCAACAGAGCTTGAAATCATGTGTATTCTCAAATTGAGTGTTTGATAAAAATGTGGTGCAATAGAAAACGCAGTGAATTGTTTGAAAAAACTCCTCAAAGAAATGTGGTCTCATGGAATGTAATGTATGTGAACCTTGATATGAATTGGATAACCAATTGTAATTCATAACTTCTATTAAAATGTAATATTTTTAATCTATAACATACATTATTGATCATATCTTTAAACCGTTCTAAGATAATTATATATTTAATTTTGAAAATTCAAAGTAGAAAGACATGCACACGAGGAAAAAATTAGATCGAATGTCAATTCTTGTATATCAAAATGTAGAATAATTATGTTTGTGCATATACAAATTTGGCATATATATGCCTACTCAAAACAATTTTTACAAGTTTTACAAATTGTGGAATATATGGCATCTCGAGATCTATCAAACCCTAAGTACATATCAATCTATATCATATCCTAATCCTATGTTGGACCATCAAAATCAAGCCTCCTCTAAGAACATAATTGCTCTGAAGCTTCCTACACAATAACAATTCAAACCACAAATTAGATTAATTATGTGAATGGTTGACAAGATAGACTAGTAAATAGAAACTTATATACTATCATTTATAAATTATGAATTTAACATCAAAATCACTATATGTGTACTATATTATATCAATAATGCAATCTTTGTTTACCTCATTTCTTGCTCTATTTTCTGCAAGACAGTCTGCATAAGATTTTCCCTTAGGACAATCGAGAGTCCTCGTATAAAGAAGTGGTCCCACACTGGTGATAGTGCTGAGTCAGACAGAGAACTATAGCAAGTAAAATCAAAATGATACAAATTAACATATAATTTTTTACAAATAATCATATTTACTAAACATATATCTACTCCTATCTAAACGTAAATATCTGCAATATAAATTAAACACATACCTAATGTGATGTTATGACATTAGATGGGCTCATAGTGGATGAAGCAGCTAAGATGGTTTCCTATATAAAAAATGACAAGAATGTAACACAATTTAAATGCAAATGCACATATAATCATCATGTTGAATTTATATATATACCTATTGTGCAGGTTCATCCAATGAGTCAGACCCATTCAACAAGGTTGTATAAGAACTAGGTTCCTACATAAAAATACAAGATTACATTAGACTATTCTATGTAGTACATGTATTTAAACTTAATAGATTTCAAATATTAACATCTAAAATAATAATTTAAATAATACCGTATACTAATTCTCTAGGGAAAATGAAATGGTTGTCTGTGTAGCCTCCTGCACTTGAGATAACTTCTCCTTTGTTAGCACATGTTAAAGATTCTAGCACATAAACATATATTACTACAATATCTCTCATAAAATATGAAATAATTTGGATAAAACATGTACTATGAAATTACTTTAAGTCTTGTGCTCCCATATCGTCCCTAGCAGTTGATGTCTCTCTTGCAAATGGTGCTCTCTATGATTTATCAACTCCTACATCCAACATATCATGAACCTTATATTTGGATGTGTCTATGGAAGCCTCAGTAGACCATCAGAGAGGACCCAAACATAAATTGTTGCATGTCATGCAACAATGAGGAACACAAATATGTCTCAAAGAGGACAGTGTACCAATGGGATTTGATGTAGTAGGTGCACCACCATCATGTTGGGATGTATTAGGTGCAACCACCATCATGTTGGGATGTATTAGGTGCATCACCATCATGATGGGATGCACCGTCAAATGGTTGCACAACATGATGGCTCTGCATTACCAAATCATCACTGAATGAATGTAAGGCATAAATGCTCTGAGTCTCTGCATCTAAAGCAATCTTAGGGTAAGGTAGTGGAGTCAAGGCAAGAATAGGCATAGGAGGATGAACTAGGGTGACTCAATGTGCTCTAGGTCTATCCTATGGCATCCCTCTACCAACACCCTAGAAATATTGCATGTCAAAGCAATTGACATGTTTCCCTAGCACAAAGTCAGCATATAATTTTTGGAGAAAATATTGAGGGACATCAAGATTTTTGTTGGGTGGTTTATCAAAAACCATCCACCAACATCTCCAGAAATTATCTAATATGCCTCTATGGGTGCACCATTTAATTGAAAATTTTAGCTTTCACACATTAATGGGTTGTCCTATTCTGTAATCGATGGATAACTGGGCTAACTGGGCTTTGTCAATATCAAGTGCCATCACCTCATCATATGATAACCCATCGGCATAAAATTTCCTTTGTTCCTCTTGCCACTATCCAAATCTATTGTGTTGAGTTGCCAAATTTTCAACATTTGAAATGATTGTTTCCAAAGTGCTTTTCATGTCTGATAACTCAGTGAGTGTCTCATAGATTTGACATACATTTCTCAATTGATATAAATTTATATGAATAGATTCATGTATTGTTGGCACACTTTTGTTTGGAAACAACAGCCGCAATGAAGGAGGATTTGGAGGGTTTTCATGTTGAGCCATTTTAAGCTTGTTAATTGATAAAAAAAATCAAAATTAACAATGATGTTAAATGCCCTATTTTTTACTAAAATTCAAAAAAAAATGAAAAAACAATATAAATTGAATAAAAACATCAAAATCCAAACATACCTTTTAAATTTTATTGAATTTGTGCAAAATGATTCACTGGGAATGGATATCCGAGTTGAAAACTAGAGAAACCCGCATGCCTTAAGCTAAAAATGAGCTCTCGAGGTTTTTATTTTTTATTTTCTAAAATAGGAAATGGATATTTGTTTAAAAACCGATATATGTTTTGAAACGAATATATGTTCCCTGTTTTATCCTTTTCTTAATATATGGTTAGGTTTGGGATTTGACAATATATTTATTAGCGATTTTTTTTTTCAAATGTATAATATAAAATTATATTATATATATTATATTATAATATATTATACATTATATTATGTATAATATATATTATATCATAATATATTTATATATATATATATATTATAAATATATTATTATATAATAATATAATATTATATATATATTTTATAATATTATATTATTATATAATATTATATTATTATATAATATTATTTATATATTATATGTATAATATAATATTATATGATATAATATTATATGATATATATTATATATAATATAATATATATGATAATATTATATTATATGATAATATAATATTATATGATAATATTATATTATATGATAATATATATATTATATGATAATATTATATTATATGATAATATTATATTATATGATAATATTATATTATGATAATATTATATTATATTATTTTATGATATAATATAATGTTATATTATATGATGATATAATATTATATTATATTATATCATGATATAATATATATTATATTATATTAATATTATATTATTATAGAATAATATTATATTATTATAGAATAATATATTATTTTATAATAATATTATATTATATTATATTATATTATATTATAGTATTATATAATCATGTATAATATAATAAATTTAATAATATTATAATTTAATATTATATCATTATTATAATAAAATATAATATATTAGATATATTATTATATAATATTAAATTAAAAAACATTATAATAATGTTTTTTTAATTTCATTTCATTGATCAATATATTAATAAACATGGTTATAAATATATTAAAAAATTATTATAATATATAAAATAAATAAATTGGTCAGCCTGAACTTGACGAAATTAAAAATTTTGGGTTAAACTAAACGGATATTCGTTTCAAAACGGATATTCATTTCTAATGGATATCCATTTCAGTCTGGTATTAGGTTTGACACTAGTACTTTCCACCCAATCCTACAAAAAGTCAAAGAAAAATTTCTTGTTTTTAGGCGAGTTAAAAATGCCTTTTTTCACATTGCCACTTTTTGGACCCCCATGATCTTGCACAAACCCATAAGTATAAGGGAAAAGGAGATCCTAAAGACCACTTAAGAGAATTTGTTGCTACTACCATGGAATTTTCATTTGATGAGACGTACCTTATGAGATTATTCCTTCATAGTCTAGGAGTAGAAGCTATTGAATTACCCCCGACCATCAAATATTTTCAAGAATTAGCTGATAAATTTGTCTCCAATTATAGTTTCAACTGTGACCTTAAAGTGACCATGAAAAACCTTTTTAACACCAAACAAAAACAAGGAGAATCTTTTGTGTCATTTTTACAAAGATGGAGACATTTAACAAAATAATTTCCTTATGACATTCTAGACAAAGAATTAGTTGATCTCTTTTGTCAAAATTTGAACAAGGAAATTGGAAGGGAACTTTGCCTCAAATGCTTGGATTCCTTTGATGAAGCCATAGAAATGGGATTTCGAATCGAACAAACTCTCATCGATGATGGAACTATTAAACTTAATAACAACAAAGATAAAAAATTAGGTTCAAGCAACAAGACACTTTTTTGGGTAAAGAACAAGAATGTAGTCAATGACGGAGTTGTTGATGCGAAAACAATTAAAACATCATCACCTATCTATAACCTTAAAATTTCATCTTCGGATAAAGGAAAAGAAAAACAAAGAAGTTTCCCTAAACGAAGTTTTACACCATTGGGACAATTTCTTGAATCTGGATTAAAAAAACTTGAAAATAATATGATAATGCTACCTAAAATGAAAGAATATAATTCACAAGTCAAACCCCCATAGTGGAATAAGGATCACTTTTTCAACTATCATAGGCACAAAGGACATAAGACTAATAGTTGCAATAAACTTCGACATCTAATACAAGACCTTATTGATGACGATAAGATAGCGGTTGATGGATACACTCCTTTTGGTAATTATGAACACAGGATGTTTAAAAACCCTTTCCCTAAGCATGGAAAGGATAAAGGAAAGGCCCTTGAATATGGTGATAGTGTAGAATATGTTACTGCTAAGCATGACTATACCATAAATAACATCATTGAGTTTGATAATCATGTAAACACTATCATTATAAAAGGAAAAGAACCTGATTGCAATGTTACTACCTGTAGAGGTCCCCATTCAAAATCCGCAGCACCAGCTTTGCAATACAACCTCATAGAGCATTTAGGAAAAATTCCTACGCAAATTTCTATACTTGAGTTGTGATGCCTATCTCCTGAGCATAAAGCTATCCTAGATAAAGCGCTTGCTACTGCTATAGTGCCTACAAACCTACATGTGGATCAATTCCAATTTATGGTGAGACACATCACCTCTCCTCATACTCTCACTTTTATTGAGAACGATGATTCATCCATATGAAAACCACATAATGCACCTTTACACATTGGTGTCCTTGTCCATAATGTTAAGATCAAGTGAGTTCTGATAGATAGAGGAGCAGGTCTTAATATTTGTAATAAGGAATTGATCACAAAATTAGAGTTCTCTAAAAATATAGTTGATCCAAAGAAAAATATTACCATAAAGGCATATGATGAAGAGGAATTTTCATCTAAATATTTAGTTACTTTACCAATCAAGGTTGGGACTATGGTAAAGGATGTGGTTTGCCAAGTTCTTGATCTCCCTCTAACCTACAACAACCTCCATGGAAGGCCATGGATTCATGCAATGCAAGTGGTACCTTCTACATACCATCAGTGCATTAAATTTCCACACAATACCAGTGCTGAAATAACAATACAAGGAGATCCAGACCCTTTCATGTATTGTCATAATCTAAGCCCTAAAATTGAAATCACAATTCCTAGTAATCGTGAAGCACCTCCTTCTCAAGCATATGTTAATCTCAAGTTCATAAAAGCATCCACTTCATTTTGTCACACCATCAAACCCCAAGGTCCAAATCCATGATATGAGATGTCGAGAATACCTTATTGATAATTTACCAACAAAAGACAATGCTAATGTCACCAAGAAGGGCCAAAATTATAACAATCATGTCAAGATAGTTGTAGAAAGAACACAAACAGATGGTCATGCTTGGATTGAAACTTTCTGGGATCTTGATGATACACCTACCTTTGCCATGTATGCTTCCACTCAAACTTTTCATATCTATGATAACCCCCTATTTGACCAATACATCTACAATAACCCACTCTTTGATCATGACCCCACTAAGGATATCCAATCATCATCCTTCCATCCCACCTGCCCTAGGCTAGGATATGAATCTCTTATTTCTACCTCTACTAAGCTATCTTTCCAACTCATTAAGGATGTGCAAGCTTCCTTTGATGTTAACAATACCAAAAAGGATAGTCCCAAAGACTCCATTGATGGCATCACCACTCTTGTCCATCCACTAAACATTCATGTCACTTCACCTATTTCTCCATCTCACTCATGTCCACTTGCATCATAGACATGGATCAACAAGTTATATCTTAAGAAAATAATAAAGGAAAAGCTCCAATGAATGAGCTATCTTTCAAAGGAGATCAAGAATCGAGAGATATAATGAAAATAAAAGAAGATCAAGACAAGTCCCTTAGCCAAAATAAAAAGCTATTGGAAAAATAAAAAACAAAATAAGATCAAGACAAGTCCCCTAGCCAAAATAAAAAGCTATCAGAAAAATCAAAAATAAAATTCAAAAGTGAAAGCAAGAAAAAGTTGATCTCCAAGTATGCCTCTCCAGCAAAAATCACTAGGGGCATCTATCAAGGAAAAAGGTCAAAAAAAGAGCTTGTTGATCCAAGGTCTCCATCCACATCACTTTCACTCATACCACATATTCCATTCCACCCATCCATGTTCACATATCTATCATATCCCTCCATTGGCTATGTTTTTCAATGGACCTTTGATGACGACCCCTTCACGTACTCTAGCTCATCGGTTTCCCACACTCCTTTTTGTCTGAAGCCTGATGGCCCACGTAGTTTACACATTAGGTGTAGCGCCTTTCATACTATTCTTTGTTAGATTGGTAGTTGATCAATTTAGGATCAAATATTATGATACTTTTTTTGGTGTTTGACTTACTACTATGATGACATTTTGATGATACTTTGGTGATAATTCTATTACTGGTGTTTTATGCTTATGTTATGACTAGTATATGGACTTATTTGATTATGTGGATTAATCTTATTATGATAATTATGTGGTTATTTGATCATGATTATTATGCGATTAGCTTGTGATTTTGTTTACCTTATTTGTTAAGTTATTTATTTTTATGAGTCGATGTGGTTACTTGTTCGATGTGTTTGGGTGAAAGGGACAATGTCACACTATTCACGTATGAGTACCCTGCTACACTACGATTTCCATTCATAGTGTGCCTGATTGTATGATTATGTATATGGTCGACCATTTTATTTGCTACAGGTTGCAGGTACTAGGCATCGACTCCACTTGAATTGGCAGGTCTAAGTGTGCCTTAAACCCAATGGAACAGTTGTTCGGAGATAATATTTGGTCCCCTACCCTAGCCATCATCCTCGAAGAGGATGAGTATTTGGTCTATCACCTCATCAGTGTTGTTTGATGTATGTGGTTAGTTGGTCTTTCTTTTCAACCTTGGTTAAGGTTTAGGTAATTGTTGTTGATATTTGGGTTGTTTAATTTAAATTTGATTAATAAATGTTGTTTTTGATTCATTGTTGTATTAATTAAATTATTAGTTAAAAGGGAACTTCAAAAATTAAATATAATTATATTTATTTATAATTATAGTTTATAATAAATTAAATGTGTAATATAATATTAAAATAAAATGAAATAAGTGGGTGGTTGGGAGGGCAGCCCTCCAAGATGGCGAAGGGATTTCGATGGTTCGAGATGATTGGCATCCTTGTAGGAGTTTTTGGAACTGAGGTGGATGTTAGCATGAGAGGTTGGTGTCCTCATTCTAGGCGAGGACGACTAATGATGGTTGGAAGTATAAGCACAACTTCTAAGGATGGCCTCGCATATGGAGCCAGGGGTGCAGGACGGATTCACTGGGGCAAGGATAGCTTGTCTCGCCTAGAAATTATTTCTCGCTCATGTGATGCTAGAATTTCTTGGGACCTACGAGCTTTATTAATGAGTGGAGGCGATGGTTGTGTAGCGTGATAAAAAAATTTGGTGTTGATGCTAAGTTGATGGTGGTGAGTTGGCTGGCAGTTTTTGTTCAAATTTTTGGTGTTATCTGTGGTTGTAAATGGTTGGGAGCTCAAAGTTTGTTATTCTAGTTTCAGTGGAGGGTCTGGCATGGTTCAGAGCGGACACCCCAATTTCTCTGCTAACAATGTTGAGGCAAGTTGCGTTATGTGAGATAACGGATTAGAGGTTGAAGTGAATTTTTCTCAACATTGATCCTTTCACAGTCACCACAGTTAAAATGGTTTTGGGTATTGGCCACCTTGAGTGGAAGGATTATGGGAGAGATAATATACATATTTTTGCATGGTTTCTGGCCTCTTTGCTTGATAGTTGAGTGCCTAAGTCGAAGGAAAAGGAGCTATTGGTGTGGTTGTTTAGGAAGAATTTGGTAGGCGGTGTGGAGGGGGTTTTGAAGGTGGCCCTTCTAGGCACTAGAATTCCATGTCCAACTGACTTGGAGCTTCTATGAAAGATGGATGAGGTTGTTAAGTTTTATCCTTTTCTCATGGACCTAAGTGGGGTGGCTCTTATGCATCATCGCAGGATTGTGGTTGTTGCAGTGGAGTACCTTAAGATGTTAGGGTTAATGGCAGTTGGAGGCTTCGATTGGGTTAAGGATTTTGAGTCCTCTACCAAGCTCAATGGGTTTCCATAAGTCAGTGGTTTATAAATTTAGTCAAGAATTTTCTATGGTTTGGTGGTGGTAGTTTGAGTTTGGAGTTTTTTGGGCATTAACAGAGACATTGTCATTTTTGTAATCTTTATGCTATGATCGTTTTCTCTATGTTGGGTGTTAGTAGTCAGGTAGTTTTTGGGTTTTGATTGATTGCTGGATATCTCCTACTTAGCACTTTTTTCTCATGGTTGCACTATTTATTTGTGTGCTTGTTTGGAATAATGTGTTAGATTCAATGGAATTTGGGTGACATTGGTTATTGTTTAAAGGGGGTGTCATTGTAAGTTGTTTATGGTTGGTTTCCAGAGGCTTAGGAGGGGGTTCTTTAAATGTGAATATTTCTTATGATTGTTTCACTCTTGAGGTGGATTGAAAATGTTCTGAGTTATGTGCCTTGTGTTGTCTCCTATCTTTGTATGGATCCTTGTGATTATGTTGAATGTACAAGAGGGTCAATGCCTTGCACTATGTATAGCTTTATGTGATTGTGTTATGTGTGTGAGAGGGTCAATGCCTTGCACTGCGCATAGCTTTATGTGATTGTGATATGTGTGTGAGAGGGTCAATGCCTTGCACTATGTATAGCTTTATGTGATTATGATTTGTGAACCAGATGGTCAATGCCTTGCTATGTGTGTGAGATTTATGTGATTAGGTTAAGTGTGCAAGATGGTAAATTTCTTTCTTTTTGTGTAGGGTTTACTAGTTGCAAGTAGGGGGAGTGGCTCTCAATGGGGGTCGAATCCCAAAGTGGTGACTAGGAAAACCCATTGAATATTTTCTTAATCCAATGACAACCTAAATAATGAATTGGGGGGGATGGGTAATTTTCACATATTAATAAGATAATGGATGCCTCACCCATGCCTATAGTGCTTGTTTAGGCTAAGGATGGGTTGAGAAGGCCTAGTTGGAAAGATCAACTTCCTTTTCCTCACAAAAAGGAATGTTGGTTCCACATGTTTCACCCAATGAGGCCAAGACCTAGTGAGAGGTATGCCAGAAAACCATAGATGGGGTCGGGGTCTAGTGAGAGACCGATAGGACAACCCATGCCAGGACCATGCAATGACACTCTTCCCTATTGCAGTATAGCATTCCCTAGTTTTTTGTCCCCCTCCTATTGTATGTGTGTTCCTCTGGAAGTGAATTCAATGTTGTAAGAAATGTTGTGTTGTATGTGATATTAATGTTGTTGTGGTGTTTTGTTGGATTCATGTTCAGCCCTTATTTATGTTAGCCTGTTGTCTTCTTGATTGTTTTTTGTAGTGGGACCTTATGTTATCTCCTAGCATAGGGTGTGGACCTCAGGGTTCCACACGGTCAGGAGGTTGGTGTTTTTCCTCCATTGGGTTTCCTTCATGTTGTTCGTGTGTGTGGAGGTTGTACCTTGTGTAGTGGATTCTAATTTATGTACCAGTTTGAGAAGGTACTCCTTCATGCTTTTGTATTGGGTTGTAAATCAGATGTGTTGTTTATTGTAATTTGATGTATTATTCCCAATTGTATTCAGGAAAGCAGTATTGTAAACAATGTAATGATGTAACAAGTTATGATGTATTCTCATGTAATGTAATTTGTATATATATATATATATTGCTAGTTTATAAATGATCTCTAATGCTATTTAGCTAATGACATGTTATGGAAATTCATATTGTTTAATCATATAATTTGATGGTTTAAAATGAACTTGATGGTAGACAAATCATGTAAAATATTTGTTAATGGAGTTAATTCTAGTTCTTGAATTATAGATAAGTTAGTAGTGTAGTCATGGAACCTTAGAGGACTTAGGATTAGATTGTATGTTATGTTATATTATGTAGTTCACTATTATTTCTTATAAAAAAAAATTGTTCTGTTATTTAGTCATGTTGGGTATTTTCATCTGGGGTTCCTTGGTGGGTTGTTACACCTCATATTAGAGCCCAAGTTCTAACACTGGGTACTCTAGTTTCATATGAGCCCATTATGTTGTCCTAGTGCTTAGAATCTTGAGTTCATGTTTTCCCCCTTCTATCATCCTCACCTAATAATCTAAGACTTTTGCTTTGGGTGGTGATGTGTAGGAAGATGCCTAGAGGTCGAGGTCAGGTTCAAGGTAGAGATTGAGGTGGTGGTTGTGGGGCTAACCACCAGAACACCCCTTCTTAGTGTTCCCACAAGAGTGATCGTGAGCAACAACAAGGCTCTCAAAATGATCAAGAAAGCATGTGTCAGAATCTGAGTCAGTCAAAGTTAGAGGGAGCTCAGTTACATCCTTTTCTTGAGGAGATCCTTGCCCCCCTAGATCCTAGATAGGAGGGTAACCAGTAGGTGGATAGGGAGAGAGAAAGGTCTCCTAGGAGGAGAGAGGTCACAGCAGAGCAGGAAACTATTTCAATGGGTCATATGAGGGATCTCTTGAGGGCACGTCCTCCTACCTTTGATGGTTTTAGGGGTGGCTTGGAGGCAGAGACTTGGTTGATAGATTTAGGCAGGTGTTTTTCCTTGCACCGGTATGGTAGTAATACCAAGGTGAGATGTTCCATCATGCACCTTAGGGGTTTTTCTTCCACATGGTGGTGGTTGGAGGAACAAAAATTGCATTTGGATATTGGTTTAGCTTCTTGGGAGATGTTTCTAGTGAGGTTCAAAGCTCACTTTTTGTCAGATCATTGGAGGAAACGTCATCCTGGTTAGTTTCATGAATTGAGGTAGATGGCTATGTCTTTGGAGTAGTATGAGCATAGGTTCTATAAGCTTAAGTAATATGCAGGTATTGGTGATGATGAGGCCATGTTTTAGCATTTCATTAGGGGTTTGAATGTTTGTATTAGTGGAGGATTTTGTGTCTTTGAGTCGAAGACGATGGAGGTGGCAGTAGAGAAGGCTTGTTTGGTGGAGGAGAATCTAGCCATGGCGCTAGGAGGTCAAATAGGTGTGCAATTGGTAGTGCACCTCCAGCAGGTTTTGGGTCTCAAGGTGGTCAATCTCAAGCAGTAGGTTCCTCTAAGAGCCATCAAGCACCCGCTAAGGGTGGATAGTAGCAGCAATAGCAACAACATTCCCATTCAAAACCTAAGAACTCTCAGTCTTAGCAAGGTGGTGGTTCTCAATATAGGAAAAACTAGAATTTGCAGCGAGCCAAGCATTATCGTCCCAACCAGCCATCTCAGAGCACACAATCTACAGTTAGTAGAGGTAGCTTCTAGCAATCCAGTGCACCCTCAGGTGACAAGGGGTATGGCAGAGGTACAATATTTTTTCTTGCAGCTAGTAGGACCACATAGCTAGACAGTGTCCTCAGAAGATCACATCAGGATTTAGTCAGAGGTTAAGAGCCTCAGAGCTAACAGTAGGTGATGCAAGTAGGCCTCACAGAGTGTTTAGAGTGGTTGATAACCATCAGGAAAAGCATTAGGGAATAGTAGTGGAGGCTGCAAGTAGAGGATGGGTCACTAACTCTGGAGCCCGTGGGAATTTTGGAGCATAGGAGACTCACCCTCAAGGGTCAAGAATTTGAGCATGTGAGGGTCTTGTGGGATCCTAATGATGAATCTTCAACTACATAGGAGGATGCATCACAGATGCAAGAGTTATACCCTTACTTGTTTGCAGGCTTCCAAGAGTAAGCCTAATTCTAGGGAGGAGAATGTAGTGCCCCTCATACTATTCTCTGTTAGATTAGTTGTTGATTAGTTTAGGATCAGATATTATGATACTTTGTTTGGTGTTTGACTTACTGCTATGATGACATTTTGATGATATTTTGGTGATACTTCTATTATTGGTGTTTTATGCTTATGTTATGACTAGTATATGGACTTATTTGATTATGTGGATTAATCTTATTATGAGCATTATGTGGTTATTAGATCATGATTATTATGTGATTAACATTATGTCGTTATCTGATCATGATTATTATATGATTATCTTGTGATTGTTTTTACCTTGTTTGTTAAGTTACTGATTGTTATGAGTCAATGTGGTTACTTGTTCAATGTGTTTGGGTGAAAGGGAAAATGTCGCATTACTCACTTGTGAGTACCCTGCTACACTATGATTTCCTTTCATGGTATGCCTGATTGTATGATTATGTATATGCTAGACTATTTTGTGTGTTGTAGGTTGTAGGTATTAGGCATCGACTCCACCTAAATCGGCAGGTCTGAGCGTGCCTTAAACTCAATGGAACAATTGTTCGGAGATAACATTTGGTCCCCTATCCTAGCCATCATCTGCAAAGAAGATGAGTATCTGGCTCATCACTTTGTCACTGTTGTCTGATTTCAATGGTCAGTTGATCTTGCTTTTTGACCTTGGTTAAGGTTTAGGTAATTGTTGTTGATATTTGGGTTGTTTAATTTTAATTTGATTAATAAATGTTGTTTTTGATTAATTGATGTATTAATTAAATTTTTAGTTAAAAGGGAACTTTGAAAATTAACTATAAATATATTTATTTATAATTATAATTTATAATAAAATAAATGTGTAATATAATATTAAAATAAAATGAAATAAAATCATATTATAATGGAATGTTGCAATTAATAAACGGAAAAATAATATAAAAAGATAGAAAGATTTTTATGTTGTACATGCATAACTTTGGACTATTTGTCGTAAAAGAAACTTGATGTTTTTGGAGATTTTAGAGATTTAATTAGATTTTTTGGTTTTGATAATAGAAGAGCTTTCCTTTTGTAAATAAATTATCTTTTTCAGAGATTTACAAGGGGATGGATTTTTTTTCGGGAAGAGAAGAAAATGTTGTCTGCAAGATAATTTCTCATGCTGTGAAAATTTGTTTGGAAATTGGGCTTTTTGGGAGAATTGTTTGGAGATTTCGAAGAAGTTGTTGTGGCTATAGAAGATTAATCTTAGCACCATATTTTCGTCCCTACCTACGTTGGATCCAGGTTGGATTTTTTTGTTCTTTGTTTCATTTCTCCGATTAATGCTATTTGAACTCTTTCTCTCTTTTCTTGTTGAAAACGATTGCTTGATCGTTTGGATGTGTTTCAATTGCTTCCTTGCAAAATTTATTTTGTTCATATTCTGCATATTGGTGTTGAATTATTGCTCCCAACCATTGTCATTTGTTTGAGAGTTTCTGAAGTCTATTCAATAAATCCATTTTTTGTGCTTTCCTCATGCTACCAATTGCTTTGCTTGAAATTTACTTTAGCCTTTTCAACAAATCATATTGTGTGTTCCCTTCTGGTTTGTGCTTTCATTGTTGCTTGAGATGCATGTCCCAATTATTTCATGTGTTCTATTGTTTCCTTATCAGTGCTTGAGGATATGCCTTGCGGATGTTGTCCATAG
>VDFB02078981.1:97635-109691 GCA_007258455.2 Sequoia sempervirens | reverse complement strand
ATAATATAGAATATAAATTATGCATATTATAGTATAATATATATATATATATAATATACTATAATATATATTATATAATAAATATTATATAATATAGTATATATGAAATATATTATAGGATATTTATATATAATAATTTTTTTATATAGCAAACAAATATCTGTTATTAACTGCATTGGATTTGAAGCCTCATGAGAATATATCAATATGTTGTTACCAAACAAATGCCCATTTCGTCAAGGACTTTATAGCCTAAACCCTGCCTCATTTTCAAAGGGAGACTATGTATTAAATATATTATATAATAAAAATATATTTAATATATATTATATAATATATAATATATTTAATATATATACAATATATAGAATATATTATATATATATCATGGTATATATTATATATAATATATACTATAATATATATTATATGTGAAATATATTATAGTATATTTACATATAATAAATTTATTATATAATAAACAAATATCCATTTCATTAAGGACTTTATAACCCGAACCCTACCTCATTTCCACAATGCTACCAGTTGAGCAGTGACCTCCATCGTGCACAACGACCTCTGATGTGTTCTAGGTATGTGTTTTTTTTTTTTTTGCTAATTAGTGATTAATTTAGGGTTTTTTTTTTTTTTGCATTCTTTTAGGTTTTATATTGAATTTTTTTTCATTTCTATCTAAACCTACAAAAAATTTAAAAACCTAGTTAGTGGAAAACAAAAAAACATCAAAGAAAAAAATTGAACCTTTATTACTAGAAAAAAAACATAAAATTGAACCTTCATTATCCCCTTTCTGCATTTATTTAAACTATTTTACATTCTTGTCTATTTTTCCTTTTTCTTTATCACTTATTCTCACATTTCTTAAATTCTTGCTTTTTGCTTATTCTTAAGTTAGTATTTTTTTGCTAAACAATTTGTTTTTTATTTTTTTAATTATTTTGACTCTCCTCAAATCTCAAAATAGAAAGGACCCTTGTTGGAAGTGTTCTAAATTCCCAATACTTAGTGAATCTGGATCCATTGTTAGTACTAGCCAAACAAAACTTTTCCTAGCAAGCATAGGGAAATGGGTGAAGTTAATGGGTAATAATCAATGAGCTATGTAGGCAGCTATCATATTGTATGATAGCCTCCTGCATATGATAGCCTCCTGTATAGCCCATCGATTATTACCCATTAACTTAGCCCATTTCCCTATGGCTGTTGGGACAAGTTTTGTTTAACCATTATTAACTATGTATATAGATTCACTACGTATTGGCAATTTGGAGCTTAACACTAATACATTGTAGTGAGATAAAAATTTAATGCATTTTTAAATGATATTTCACATCACTTTAACAATTATTTATTTTTCATTTACATGCCTTAGACATAAATGAGCTTTACACATTTTTTCATTTGTATTCAATTAAGTCATTTATATTGAATGGTTTAAGGAGATTTTTAAACATGTATCTTATATTTTAAAATTACAAATTTAATGTAGGTTCACTTATATCTAAATCATGGATCCAGCCCTCCATCTCCACCCAGTCGACCTCCACCCAATCGACCTCGTAACTCCCCATCTCCACCACTTGCATCTGATGGTGCTGCTTTCGAGAACAAATTGATGTGAATGTTAGAACCATTCAGGATCAAGTTAACACTATTTAGTATGAAGAATGTCTTTGCCCATTATTGAGGCATTTTGCATCAAATATGCAAAAAGTTGTTGATGCAGTTAAGTCCATGGAATTTGACTTGGATGAGTATCAATGATGGCTAGAGGAAAGGAGATAGTCCCATTCTGAAAAGGAAAACATAAAGAAATGAAGAGATGCAACAAAGAGCCGCAAAAATTTATTAAGACAATGATCTTATTTTTATAAAGAATTTGACATTGGATGGATATTTTATAAAGAATTTTGTTGGATGGATATTTTTAGTGTTGAATTTATGAATATAATAGTATAATGATGAGACAAAAATTTAGTAGTAAATATTAAATAATCTATTAATTTAGTGTTTACTCATGCATCATGGTTGAGTGATGTCTTATTTGTTGATCATGATTATTGTATAGATTTCACTAGAACAATCTAATGAACATGTATCTTATTGTCTTGTAAGGATGTTGTTTGAAGGTTGTATCAAACCCTTATGGTGTACATAATGTTCTTATTTATGTATCATGGTTGAAAGATAATGATTCTTATTCATGATGATTGTATACCTTTTACATGAAGGATCTAATGACATGAATGTTGAATTGAGTTGTAATGGTTTTGTTTGATGATTGCATCACTTCTTATTCTAGAGGGTCCCAACATGGGAAAACACACACACACTCTCTCTCTTAGGTCTCTCCCTCCATCTCTCCCTCTCAAGTCCTCTCTATCCCTCTCCCTCTCTGCCTCCCATTTGCTGGTTCCCAAATCAATAGATGCAATGAGTCCTAAAGAGTAGCCACTCTCTCATATTCAGACTTAGAGATTTGATTTGGCCAACGAACAAGATTCAGTTAGAGACTAAAATCTCCTACACTTTTGGCTCTATTAAACTAGGAAGGGTAATCCCAATCAATATATTTATAGATACTTGTGTGCTAAAGTACCAAATACACTGTAAACAAATGTTTCTCCTTCAATGTTTTGAATGAAATGGTACCCTAAAGGTTTGGTTGACCTTCATAACAGTGTTTAATTCAAACCTAAGAGATGTGGAACATTAAATTCTACACACAAACAAATTGGGAATGATAAGTGATTTTGATTTAAAAGTTGTAGTTACTCACAATCAGTTTCAAGAAACTACAACATTAAGAGACCAATGCTATATCCCAGGGTGGAGTCATCTAAACCATGTAATTCAAAACCTAACACAACATTCAATCTGTCATAATCATATCTATCAAATGATGCATTACACCATTGATATCAACTAAATTAGTTATACTTAGCAATCCTAGCACACTATTGCATAAAACTTCATTCGTGTTACTACAAATTAACTCATTCTTTTTATGAGAGTAATAACATCAAACAAACATATAGGGAAAAAAAAAAATCTGAATAATAACAATCTTTGATCACTCATATTCAAAATTTATGCAAAGTGAACAATGGAGACAACCAGTTAAGAATAATATGTCATTTACATTCAACTATGACTATACTGTAATTACATTCTTCATTCCAAAAATTAGACTACTCCAGAGACCTGAAAACTAGCAATATACATTAAACCCTTGTTACAAAAATATTCTTGTGAAAACTAAAAAATGTGTAACCTCTTTTCTGAAAATAGAAAATCTGCACTTAAGGAAAGTGCAAAACCCTAAATGGAGATCAAAAGAAGACACATGGCATATTCAGGTTCGTTGATTTGCAACTGTCTTTACTTGTTGAAGACTCCTCAATTTGCTCTTTGTTTTCTTGCTCCCTGCAACATAAGCTGAAAAATATCTTTAAGTGAAAACCCACATTCTTCTTTCCCAACTATAAAAATCTTCTTTCACTTGTGCAATTTACATTTTTCTACCCTGTAATTCATGGTTTGCTTTTACCATGAAAATCTTTTACCTTTTAATTCCCAACAAAATGCTTTTTCTTGCCTTTATATGTAAAAGATTTATTTACCTTTTACCTTTTGTTGTAGATGATTTCCTTACCCATGAGTTTTATATTTTAAATGCCCAAGATTTAAATTTTTACCTTTATATCAGTAAAGAATTTTAAATTCATTCTATTGGGTAATAAAAAATATTTACCCGAGCCTTTTTCACTTCCCAACAATTAAAACATTATTTTAATTGTGATGGCTTTAACCATTATTTTATTCAGGCTGCAAATAAAAACTCTTTGCCTTCGAATTCACCTTCAATTTACTCTCCAGTTACTTGAAGTTTTCAATTTAAAAATACAAAGGCTTTTAATATTTTAAAATCCGACAATAAGAAAAATAGTACCTTATACTTACTATGCATTTCACCTTTGCATTTTAATGCTCTCACATTATCTCCTTTCTCACCGTTAAAAACAATAGTAAAACTTTTAAAAAACCTCCCTTCATATTTCCCACGAGCCCAACAAGTTGTACAAACTTTGTAGCCACCATTGCACATCGTGAATCTGAGAAAAAACAAGAATAAGAAATCAGCGATGGGCGAAATTAGAGAGTGCACCATTATGGATCACTAATTCAATGTGAGAAATGATGCATCTAATAGCGGTGGGTGATCAACATCGCTTCATCGCTGATTTGAAATGGAAAACTAGAATGCAACCAATGATGAGTGATAGGAAACAAAGGACTCCATTTTCTGGTCGTTTTTCTTGATGCAGGGGCATTTTGATGGCTGTAGATATCAGAAATTCATCACAAACATGATTAAAATCATTGCCCTGGTATTGGTAATGATCAGTGGGTGATTTTAAACCATGAAGTAGCAATTTTGAGCCAAATAAAACCCCTAAAATCTTGTTGTAAAGAAAAAAACGTGATTACATTCTTTAGCTGTAGAAAATCACTGCCCTAGTATTGGTAATGATCAATGGGTGATTTTAAACCATGAAGCAACAATTTTGAGCCAAATAAAACCCCTAAAATCTTGTTGTAAAGAAAAAAACGTGATTACATTCTTCAGCTGTAGAAAACCTCTCATTTTACTTGTGCAATCTCCCTTGATTTATCTTCACATACTTTTAAAATTTCCCTCAAATATTGCCATAGGTGCTTCCCATACTCCCACCACACATTATAGTAACTCAGCTCAACAGTCATCGCTCATCGCAAATGCAATGAGGAAAACCTTCAAAACCACGATGAGAGATGAAATAAATTCATCGCTGATTTAATTTCACTTCTCCATCCCAAAATGGAGATGAGCAATGTCGATGCAACTCCGTGAAAATGTCATGAAAATGTCATAGAGTTCTTCAGCCAATGAGAAGCCGGAATTAAACTTGCATTTAATTCCCAACTTTTGAGAATGTTTAATTCATTTAAAACCTTCTACTCACGTGCAAAATAAAAGCCATTGGATGAAGAAGGCCATCACGAATTATTTTGGCAAGAGAGGCTACCAATTAGCGATAGGTGATGGACACTAGAGCCAGGCATTTCTCATCGCTGATTTACTTGCAACACTTCTCGTGAAAAGAGAGATGTGTGATGGCTCAACTTTTAATGATTTTTTATAAAGTTCAAAGTTGTCTCACACTCATTTAATGCAAACCATCAGGCATCGCTGATTTGAATCAGCTCAATCATTTGCAAATGGAGATGGGCAATGGAGTTTTTCAGCGTAGCTGTGAAAGCCGTGAAAGCCGTGTTTGAGCCAATCAGAAGTAAGAATTAAACTTGTTTGTCCTTATGAACATTTGAAATGTATTTTATACTTGCCCTAAATGCCTCTTTGCATTTGCACAATATTTAAAATATTTTAAATATTAACCTTTAAAAACATTAGAAAATAGACAAATTTTAATTACGCATGCGGTCCAAACAGATAAATTTCACTAAGCATAAATGACGACCCTTGGAGCTGATATTTTTTGTGTGTGGCCATAATCAATTATTTAGAGAAAACCCATTTCCTCAAACTTTTCTCAGCCATCAAAAATCAGGTACCTCCTTTGTAAATTGGCCCCGGGACGTGTTCGTTGCAACAAAAGTACATTAAAATAGTGCATAAAATGACCTACAATCTTAATGAAAATGGAACTGTAGATATTTCAAACCCAAACAAGAAATGGGTTGTCCTTAGATTTTCAAAATTTGAAAATTTTCAGAACACCATTTTTGGCCCTGCCGTGATTAGAAAATGATTAGTTAACCCATCAAAACTCATCCAGGAGGCACAAAACTGAGCATACGTGTTACCATTTGAACTAAAAATTCAGTGTAACAAATGACATGACAAAATTATTCCTGAGGTGTAAGATATTCAGTGTTAAAGTAGCCTACTTTCAAAATCTAGAAATGTTGATTCTGAAACCCTGAAAAAGTTCATTTGGAATGGGCTTTGAAAAAATAGAAAATGAGGAGTTGGAGGGATAAAAACTAGGTAAGTGGTAGATAATTATATAGGAAATCATGGGGAAAATTCACTTTGATGTGGAGGTCATTAGATCACTAAATATAAATTCAAATGTGAGGCTACTTTTTGCAGATTTACACAATTTAGTTTGCAAATCTGAACAATTTACAAACATAATCAAGCTAGGAAACTTAAAAAATGGATTCACGGGGCTATTCCATCTGACATGGGGCTTTATAAATATGCAAAGAATCATGGAAAAATATTAGTTGGGCTTAATACTCAGTAGGCACAAAGATGGCCTACTCAGAAAGGTGCAACATGTGCAAACAACAAACCAACTTCTGGACCTTGAAATCAAGACTTAAAAAAATGACCAAAATTGATCCAAGGAGGCTACAAATGGTCACACACCATCTCTGATAAGTGCTCAACACTTCCCCAAAGTGATTTTTCATGACAATCCATGGGTGTCAAATTATAAGCTCCCAAAGTGATCAGCTACTTAGACTTATTCTGCAAGGTACTTCTGAGTGCATTAGACAATTTTACACAGGCCTTCAAAATTTAGACAAATTTTGGAGGTCCCAACACCACTCTCCCTCTCAACTCTCTCTCTCTCCATCCCTCTCTCTCCCTCTCTGCTAAATCTCTCACTTCAACCTCCTCTCTCTCAAGTCGATCTGCAAAAGATCGATCCTGATCCTGAAACTGAATTAAATATATTATATAATATATATAATATATATTACATAATATTAATATAATATATAATATTTCATATATATACTATATATACTATACAAAATATATGTAGTATGTAGTATATAATATAATATATAATATAATACATAATATATAATATATTATATATAATACATATTATATAATATATAATATTATAAATATATGTATTATAAATACATAATACATGATACTTATTATATATAATACATATTATATAATATTATGTATTATAAATAATACAAGTGATGAATATCTGTTTATAAATGAATATCCATTTTTTTGACATAATTAGTAGGCTCAGGATTTGGTTCAGAATTTGGTTTGGGATCGCCTAACCTAGAAAGTCAACCTAAAAAATGTGTTTTGAAAATTTGCTTAATTTGTCAAAGTTCGCCCTTGTGGCTGACGATTTTTTTTATTCAAATTTCATGAAACGAAAAGGGTTTAGAGAAAAAATTGTCAGCTTTCCACTAATATAAGTTATGCCTTATTTTGAATTTAATAAATAATAATTATTGATTTTCTACATACATTACGACTAAAGTCTTGATTGATATGCTATTAGAAAAACTTTTATAACTTTCAAACTACTTAACATTTTTCAAACCTACAAAATGCACCACATTCTATGCTTCACATATTATAGGATAAAATAAAATTTAATTTCATAAAATTTTGACCAAGTTATGGTGGTCAGACATAGACATTTTAATAATTCTGAAAATTTCTAATAAAAAAATCATAACTAATTATTTATATGGAAAAAAATTATAAAAAAAATCGGCACATTCGAGCATGTGTCTACTTATATTGAAATATTGAAAAAAAAAAATTCTTGTACTTAGGGTGGTTATACATACACCTACTTCTTATTTTTTTCCTAAAAATTTAGTACCACTGCATTGAAATTTCAATTTTTCGCAAAATAGATTTACTTTTTCCAAAAAAAGGACTAGTAGCCTATAAACTACATTCAATTTTCTACAACTTTTTTTCTTACATATTTTTTAAATTATGTTAATAACCTATTCAAATTTTTATGTCAAGTTTCCTAACTCTGATTTTCTGAATTTTTATTGCCACTTAGAGGCCTAGTTTGGACCCCCATGATCTTGCACTGACCCTTATCAAGTTTTGGTATGTCCCAGTGGCTAGGAAAATGTGGCATTGGTGTGTTCGGATCGAAAGGATAAGGACATATATCTTAAATAGAGAACATGTGGGATGATGTTGTATTGTTCTTGAGAGTATCTAATTCTTGTCTTAGTGCTCTAAGGTCATCCAAAATAGGATTGTTTGTAGATGCAGGTTTTGATGTCTTTGAAGATCTCTTGTAACTAGGTTGTAGATAAAAGGGTTTGTGATATTTGATTCTATCATCATTGTTTTTCTAGGATGCTTAGATTTAGTAGATTTAGGTTGGTCATTCATCGTGAGCAATGATACGTCAAAATCAGGAGGTAGTTTGATTCCATCATCAACAAGGGCCTTAAAGTATTGTTGTGGATTACGTTTGACTACCTTTGTAAGCAATTTAGTGAATCTATGATCATTAAGTGCTTCATTTATATGGGATTGTGTTATTTATTTGCTATCAGTTTCATCTATTTCACTAGTTGCGAAACTAATGCGATCTTCCCCATCAAAGTCTTTTCCCCAAGGATTCCCTTCTTGAATTTTTTTTGCTCTTGTTCTAGGGGTCATAGGTGATTTTTCTAATCTTCAATTCAAGACAAGATAATGTATGAGACCTAAGATTAGGATGCAATGAAAAAGGATATGATATGAAAATGGTTTGGTATGATAAGAATGTAAGAGCTCAAAGGCAACTCTAGGTCTGAAGTTGGTTATGATGCAAAGGTTTTACTTAAGGATAATGATATGTTCCCTAACTCAAGGATGATGAACCTCAATTGTTTCGGGTGACTAGTAGCCAAAGGTTTGATTTCAAGACCTAAGAAGAGTAACCTAAGTAGAATGCTAAAGGCTTGTTTGAGAAATAATGGATATGCAAAGGTGGAGGATATGCAAGGACTATGCATAATGCAAGGATTAAAAGATCAAAACTTGAAGGATGATGGCCCTAAGAGATTTAAGTGATAGGTTCATTTTAAATATTTTTGTTGTTTGACTTTTTAGGTTTTGCAAGTTTGAGATGCAAATTACTAGGTGTGATGTTTGGTTGAGATTTGTTTTAAACACACACATAAGACACAAGAAAATAAAATTGTTTGAGTTTTATCTTGATGAAAAACACTTTGAAAACACTTTGCACAACCTAGGATTCTTAAGAGATACCACTCGCTAGATCCCCACTCATATTTCTCTAGCCACTTAAACAAGGTAAACAACTAGAGACTTGGTGGCACTGGCTCCCCTCCACAACACTCACTTCTCAGGCTCACCAAGTCTCAATTCCCCAAAGAGGAACTTCTACCTCTACACATGCTTAGTGAAGATGTGGGGAGGCTTCAGAATGACCATTCTTGTGCTAGCAAGTGAAATGGATTTTGGCCACTATAACAAAGGTTCTTAGTGAATACTCAGGGAAACGGCTCCCCACAAGCATCTAGCAAGCCACTTAAGGCTTTAATCACTCTACTAGGGGATCTTAAACATTTTACGATAGGTACCCTATTTCGAGTGACACTGTATGGCAAGGGAAAAGACTGCCACATAGGACTTGACAGTTTAGTCTTATCCTTTCATATATTGGTCCAAGTGAAAAACCAGGTGGATTCATTTCCTCTTTCGAGGAAGGACCCTCTAAAGGTAACAAAAGTAAGACAAGGATGCTATTTTTGATTATCCAATATCGTACAAAGTGTAAGGAGAGAGCATACACAACACCTTTGCCTCACACTCGCATGGGGTTCATTTTTAAATCCAAAATCCAAATGTGGGGTATGATTGTACAAATGCCAAGGAAATGCTTTTGATCCTCAAAATTACCGAATGATGCAAGAGGAGAGCATACACACTCGATGACAGCTTGCAAACCACAAGACACAAAAGACACTTGCTAATTTTAATCCCCCTTATGATACCAAAGAAAACACTTGAGTTCTTTTTAACCAACAAATTCAAATGTGATCTAATATATAAAAAGAAGACACAATGTTTCAAGATTAGATTCTTTGGAAATTGAACCTGCAACACATTGATTAGTAGTTTTAGTCAATGTTCTTCAACAAATAAGAGCTTAAGTTTTTTTTGTTTTTTCAAGTCTCTGATATGTGAACCTACACAAAAGCCAAATTTACAAAATTAACCCAAAAATAAAAGAGTAAACTAACAAAAAAAATGACACTAATTTAAACCTAACTAAATTAATCCCACAAACTAAATTAATTATGCTAAATTAAAAATTAATCTAAACTAAAACTAACAAAGCTAATTACTAAAATTAAATTAATTGTGAAATAAATTAATTCTAAATCCTAAATTAAATATAAAATAAAATTCTAAACTAAATTAAGTTAAATCTAAATTAGAATTAATTCTAAACTAAATTAAGTTAAATCTAAATTAGAATTAAATCTAAACTAAATTAATCCTAAATTAAATTAACTGTAAATCATTCTAAATTAAATCTAAATTAAAATAAATAAATCTAAATTAAAAGCCAACTTGCTAAAAGCTAAATCTAAATTAAAAATTAAAAGCTAAATCAAAATTAGAAGCTAAAATCTAAATCTAAATTAAAAGATAAAAGGTAAATAAAAAATTAGAAGTTAAAAACTAAATCTAAATTAAAAGTTAAAAGCTAAATAAAAAATTAAATCTAAATTGAAATTTAAATCTAAAAAGTTAAATTTAAATTAAATTAGAATCTTAAATCTAAACTAAATTAGAAACTTAAATCTAAATTAAATTAGAAACTTAAATCTAATTCAAATTAGATATTAAAACCTGAACTAAATTAGAAATTAAAACCTAAACTAAATTAAGAATTAAAATCTAAATTAAATTAGAAATTTAAAATCTAAACTAAATTAAGAAATTAAAAATCTAAACTAAATTACATTAATCTAAATTAAATTTGAATTTAAATTAAATCTAAATTAATTCTAAAGTTATTCTAAATTAACAAAAATCAAAACTAAAACTAACAAATCTAAATCTAAACTTAAACACATTCAATGAATGCAGTTCATGCGCTCATCCAACTGTCAACTGTGGCATTATTTTTTTGAACTTGAAAACTCCATAATTGCTTTCACCATTATGTCATATTCACGTATGGTTCACCATTTTGTTTATGCTGAAAATTGAAAAGCTGATTTAAAACTATAAACTCAAAATAAAAATTTCAACATAACATCAATAAAGCCTTTCTTAAATGAAAGCACATGCAAAACATAAAACTAAACTATGTGAAATAAAACATATGCATTTGGTACTCTTAGATTTTCACAAGCACAAGTGCAACAAGAGGCTATGATGAATGGAAGAGAAGATTGCATGATCAAAATTCAATGTATGTTTCTTTGGTGAGAAGAAAGATGTCCTCACGAGGTGGATTCATGTTTCAAGAAAGATGTGAGATTAAAGAGTGAAGTAGAGAAATGCATATTTTAATCAAATGCAATTAATTGAAATGAGAGATAAATGAGTGGGTTTATGATATAATGAGGGTTTGGAATTATATTTAAAGTGGATTTTTGAATTAATGGATGAATGATCTAATGAATTAATTGGATTAAATGATTTTATGTAATGGATAAAGATTTAATGATTTAATGATTTGCGAGTTTAGACAAATGATTAAAAGGTTTTATGTATTTAAATGATTTTATATATATATATATATATATATTAATAATTAATGCAAATGGAGCAATATGAAATGGATAAGTGATTGATAAATGCTTATAATATGTTAATGATTTGAGCAAATTAATGAGTGAATAGAAGAAAGTATTAAATGAATCAATTAAACATATAATAATATCCATTTAATTAATAGATGAAAAATAGGATAATTGTGAGGAAATTTTTTTAGTGTCTATAGAGACAATTATAGAGGGTAAGAGAGAGGGAGGGAGGGAGAGAGAGGTGAGATGGATAGATAGAGAGAGAGGGATAGGGGTTGAGGGTATAGGGTTGAGGGATTAGGGTTGAGGACCTATAGGGTTGATGATTTAGGGTATTGGATTGAGAGTAGATGGTTTAAGGGTTTAGGATTTAAGGTTTTAGGGTTGAGGGTTTAGGGTTTAGGGTTTAAGGTTGAGGGTTGAGGGTTGAGGGTAGAGGGTTTAGG
>VDFB02078981.1:84709-97535 GCA_007258455.2 Sequoia sempervirens | reverse complement strand
CTCTCTCTTTCCCTCTCCCTCTCTCCCACTCTCCCTCTCCCAATCTCCCCATCTCTCTCTCCCACTCTCCCTCTTACCCTCTCAGGTATTTACCTCTCTCCCTTTCAGGTCTTTCTCTCTCTCCCTCTCTTTGATATATAATGATTAAATATATATATTAAAGATCTGAAAGGGAGATGGAGACTTCAAAGGGAGAATATGTATTAAATATATTATATAATACATAATATATAATATATTTAATATATATATAATATAGAATATAAATTATGCATATTATAGTATAATATATATATATATATAATATACTATAATATATATTATATAATAAATATTATATAATATAGTATATATGAAATATATTATAGGATATTTATATATAATAATTTTTTTATATAGCAAACAAATATCTGTTATTAACTGCATTGGATTTGAAGCCTCATGAGAATATATCAATATGTTGTTACCAAACAAATGCCCATTTCGTCAAGGACTTTATAGCCTAAACCCTGCCTCATTTTCAAAGGGAGACTATGTATTAAATATATTATATAATAAAAATATATTTAATATATATTATATAATATATAATATATTTAATATATATACAATATATAGAATATATTATATATATATCATGGTATATATTATATATAATATATACTATAATATATATTATATGTGAAATATATTATAGTATATTTACATATAATAAATTTATTATATAATAAACAAATATCCATTTCATTAAGGACTTTATAACCCGAACCCTACCTCATTTCCACAATGCTACCAGTTGAGCAGTGACCTCCATCGTGCACAACGACCTCTGATGTGTTCTAGGTATGTGTTTTTTTTAATTTTTTTTTTTTTTACATTCTTTGTAGTTTTGTTGAATTTTTTCATTTCTATCTAAACCTACAAAAAAATTTAAAAACCTAGTTAGTGGAAAACAAAAAAACATCAAAGAAAAAAATTGAACCTTTATTACTGGAAAAAAAAACATAAAATTGAACCTTCATTATCCCCTTTCTGCATTTATTTAAACTATTTTACATTCTTGTCTATTTTTCCTTCTTCTTTATCACTTATTCTCATGTTTCTTAAATTCTTGCTTTTTGCTTATTCTTAAGTTAGTATTTCTTTGCTAAACAATTTGTTTTTTATTTTTTTAATTATTTTGACTCTCCTCAAATCTCAAAATAGAAAGGACCCTTGTTGGAAGTGCTCTAAATTCCCAATACTTAGTGAATCTGGATCCATTGTTAGTACTAGCCAAACAAAACTTTTCCTAGCAAGCATAGGGAAATGGGTGAAGTTAATGGGTAATAATCGATGAGCTATGTAGGAGGCTATCATATTGTATGATAGCCTCCTGCATAGCCCATCAATTATTACCCATTAACTTCACCCATTTCCCTATGGCTGTTGGGACAAGTTTTGTTTAACCATTACTAACTATGTATACAAATTCACTAAGTATTGGCAATTTGGAGCTTAACACTAATACATTGTAGTGAGGTAAAAATTTAATGTATTTTTAAATGATATTTCACATCACTTTAACAATTATTTATTTTTCATTTACACGCCTTAGACATAAATGAGCTTTACACATTTTTTCATTTGTATTCAATTAAGTCATTTATATTGAATGGTTTGAGGGGATTTTTAAACATGTATCTTATATTTTAAAATTACAAATTTAATGTAGGTTCACTTATATCTAAATCATGGATCCAGCCCTCCATCTCCACCCACTCGACCTCGTAACCCCCCATCTCCACCACTTGCATCTGATGGTGCTCGCTTTTGAGAACAAATTGATGTGAATGTTAGAACCATTCAGGATCAAGTTAACACTATTTAGAATGAAGAATGTGTTTGCCCATTATTGAGGCATTTTGCATCAAATATGCAAAATGTTGTTGATGCAGTTAAGTCCATGGAAGTTGACCTAGATGAGTATCAATGATGGCTAGAGGAAAGGAGATAGTCCCATTCTGAAAAGGAAAACACAAAGAACTGAAGAGATGCAACAAAGAGCCGCAAAAATTTATTAAGACAATGATCTTATTTTTATAAAGAATTTGACCTTGGATGGATATTTTATAAAGAATTTTGTTGGATGGATATTTTTAGTGTTGAATTTATGAATATAATAGTATAATGATTAGACAAAAATTTAGTAGTAAATATTAGATAATCTATTAATTTAGTGTTTACTCATGCATCATGGTTGAGTGATGTCTTATTTGTTGATCATGATTATTGTATAGATTTCACTAGAACAATCTAATGAACATGTATCTTATTGTCTTGTAAGGATGTTGTTTGAAGGTTGTATCAAACCCTTATGGTGTACATAATGTTCTTATTTATGTATCATGGTTGAAAGATAATGATTCTTATTCATGATGATTTTATACCTTTTACATGAAGGATCTAATGACATGAATGTTGAATTGAGTTGTAATGGTTTTGTTTGATGATTGCATCACTTCTTATTCTAGAGGGTCCCAACATGGGAAAACACACACACTCTCTCTCTCTTAGGTCTCTCCCTCCCTCTCTCCCTCTCAAGTCTCTCTATCTCCCTCCCTCTTAGGTCTCTCTCTCTCAAGACTCTGTCTCCCTCTCTCCTTAAGTCTCTATCTTTCTTTCCCTCCCTCTCTCCCTCTCAAGTCTATCTCTCTCTCCCTCTCACTCTCTCCCTCTCAAATCTCTCTCTCTCTCTCTCACACACACTCTCCCTCTCTCTCATACTCTCCCTCTGCCTCCCACTTGTTGGTTCCCAAATCAACAGATGCAATGAGTTCTAAAGAGTAGCCACTCTCTCATATTCAGACTTAGAGATTTGATTTGGCCAACGAACAAGATTCAGTCAGAGACTGAAATCTCCTACACTTTTGGCTCTATTAAACTAGGAAGGGTAATCCTAATCAATATATTTATAGATACTTGTGTGCTAAAGTACCAAATACACTGTAAACAGATGTTTCTCCTTCAATTTTTTGAATGAAATGGTACCCTAAAGGTTTGGTTGACCTTCATAACAGTGTTTAATTCAAATCTGAGAGATGTGGAACATTAAATTCTACACAAACAAATTGGGAATGATAAATAATTTTGATTTAAAAGTTGTAGTTACTCACAATCAGTTTCAAGAAACTGCAACATTAAGAGACCGATGCTATATCCCAGGGTGGAGTCATCTAAACCATGTAATTCAAAACCTAACACAACATTCAATCTGTTATAATCATATCTATCAAATGATGCATTACACCATTGATATCAACAACTAAATTAGTTATACTTAGCAATCCTAGCACACTGCTGCATAAACCTTCATTCGTGTTACTACAAATTAACTCATTCTTTGTATGAGAGTAATAACATCAAACAAACATACAAGAAAAAAGAAGAAGCTGAATAATAACAATCTTTGATCATTCATATTCAAAATTTATGCAAAGTGAACAATGGAGACAACCAGTTAAGAATAATATGTCATTTACATTCAACTATGACTATACTGTAATTACATTCTTCATTCCAAAAATTAGACTACTCCAGAGACCTGAAAACTAGCAATATACATTAAACCCTTGTTACAAAAATATTCTTGTGAAAACTAAAAAATGTGTAACCTCTTTTCTGAAAATAGAAAATCTGCACTTAAGGAAAGTGCAAAACCCTAAATGGAGATCAAAAGAAGACACATGGCATATTCAGGTTCGTTGATTTGCAACTGTCTTTACTTGTTGAAGACTCCTCAATTTGCTCTTTGTTTTCTTGCTCCCTGCAACATAAGCTGAAAAATATCTTTAAGTGAAAACCCACATTCTTCTTTCCCAACTATAAAAATCTTCTTTCACTTGTGCAATTTACATTTTTCTACCCTGTAATTCATGGTTTGCTTTTACCATGAAAATCTTTTACCTTTTAATTCCCAACAAAATGCTTTTTCTTGCCTTTATATGTAAAAGATTTATTTACCTTTTACCTTTTGTTGTAGATGATTTCCTTACCCATGAGTTTTATATTTTAAATGCCCAAGATTTAAATTTTTACCTTTATATCAGTAAAGAATTTTAAATTCATTCTATTGGGTAATAAAAAATATTTACCCGAGCCTTTTTCACTTCCCAACAATTAAAACATTATTTTAATTGTGATGGCTTTAACCATTATTTTATTCAGGCTGCAAATAAAAACTCTTTGCCTTCGAATTCACCTTCAATTTACTCTCCAGTTACTTGAAGTTTTCAATTTAAAAATACAAAGGCTTTTAATATTTTAAAATCCGACAATAAGAAAAATAGTACCTTATACTTACTATGCATTTCACCTTTGCATTTTAATGCTCTCACATTATCTCCTTTCTCACCGTTAAAAACAATAGTAAAACTTTTAAAAAACCTCCCTTCATATTTCCCACGAGCCCAACAAGTTGTACAAACTTTGTAGCCACCATTGCACATCGTGAATCTGAGAAAAAACAAGAATAAGAAATCAGCGATGGGCGAAATTAGAGAGTGCACCATTATGGATCACTAATTCAATGTGAGAAATGATGCATCTAATAGCGGTGGGTGATCAACATCGCTTCATCGCTGATTTGAAATGGAAAACTAGAATGCAACCAATGATGAGTGATAGGAAACAAAGGACTCCATTTTCTGGTCGTTTTTCTTGATGCAGGGGCATTTTGATGGCTGTAGATATCAGAAATTCATCACAAACATGATTAAAATCATTGCCCTGGTATTGGTAATGATCAGTGGGTGATTTTAAACCATGAAGTAGCAATTTTGAGCCAAATAAAACCCCTAAAATCTTGTTGTAAAGAAAAAAACGTGATTACATTCTTTAGCTGTAGAAAATCACTGCCCTAGTATTGGTAATGATCAATGGGTGATTTTAAACCATGAAGCAACAATTTTGAGCCAAATAAAACCCCTAAAATCTTGTTGTAAAGAAAAAAACGTGATTACATTCTTCAGCTGTAGAAAACCTCTCATTTTACTTGTGCAATCTCCCTTGATTTATCTTCACATACTTTTAAAATTTCCCTCAAATATTGCCATAGGTGCTTCCCATACTCCCACCACACATTATAGTAACTCAGCTCAACAGTCATCGCTCATCGCAAATGCAATGAGGAAAACCTTCAAAACCACGATGAGAGATGAAATAAATTCATCGCTGATTTAATTTCACTTCTCCATCCAAAAATGGAGATGAGCAATGCCGATGCAACTCCGTGAAAATGTCATGAAAATGTCATAGAGTTCTTCAGCCAATGAGAAGCCGGAATTAAACTTGCATTTAATTCCCAACTTTTGAGAATGTTTAATTCATTTAAAACCTTCTACTCACGTGCAAAATAAAAGCCATTGGATGAAGAAGGCCATCACGAATTATTTTGGCAAGAGAGGCTACCAATTAGCGATAGGTGATGGACACTAGAGCCAGGCATTTCTCATCGCTGATTTACTTGCAACACTTCTCGTGAAAAGAGAGATGTGTGATGGCTCAACTTTTAATGATTTTTTATAAAGTTCAAAGTTGTCTCACACTCATTTAATGCAAACCATCAGGCATCGCTGATTTGAATCAGCTCAATCATTTGCAAATGGAGATGGGCAATGGAGTTTTTCAGCGTAGCTGTGAAAGCCGTGAAAGCCGTGTTTGAGCCAATCAGAAGTAAGAATTAAACTTGTTTGTCCTTATGAACATTTGAAATGTATTTTATACTTGCCCTAAATGCCTCTTTGCATTTGCACAATATTTAAAATATTTTAAATATTAACCTTTAAAAACATTAGAAAATAGACAAATTTTAATTACGCATGCGGTCCAAACAGATAAATTTCACTAAGCATAAATGACGACCCTTGGAGCTGATATTTTTTGTGTGTGGCCATAATCAATTATTTAGAGAAAACCCATTTCCTCAAACTTTTCTCAGCCATCAAAAATCAGGTACCTCCTTTGTAAATTGGCCCCGGGACGTGTTCGTTGCAACAAAAGTACATTAAAATAGTGCATAAAATGACCTACAATCTTAATGAAAATGGAACTGTAGATATTTCAAACCCAAACAAGAAATGGGTTGTCCTTAGATTTTCAAAATTTGAAAATTTTCAGAACACCATTTTTGGCCCTGCCGTGATTAGAAAATGATTAGTTAACCCATCAAAACTCATCCAGGAGGCACAAAACTGAGCATACGTGTTACCATTTGAACTAAAAATTCAGTGTAACAAATGACATGACAAAATTATTCCTGAGGTGTAAGATATTCAGTGTTAAAGTAGCCTACTTTCAAAATCTAGAAATGTTGATTCTGAAACCCTGAAAAAGTTCATTTGGAATGGGCTTTGAAAAAATAGAAAATGAGGAGTTGGAGGGATAAAAACTAGGTAAGTGGTAGATAATTATATAGGAAATCATGGGGAAAATTCACTTTGATGTGGAGGTCATTAGATCACTAAATATAAATTCAAATGTGAGGCTACTTTTTGCAGATTTACACAATTTAGTTTGCAAATCTGAACAATTTACAAACATAATCAAGCTAGGAAACTTAAAAAATGGATTCACGGGGCTATTCCATCTGACATGGGGCTTTATAAATATGCAAAGAATCATGGAAAAATATTAGTTGGGCTTAATACTCAGTAGGCACAAAGATGGCCTACTCAGAAAGGTGCAACATGTGCAAACAACAAACCAACTTCTGGACCTTGAAATCAAGACTTAAAAAACTCACCAAAATTGATCCAAGGAGGCTACAAATGGTCACACACCATCTTTGATAAGTGCTCAACACTTCCCCAAAGTGATTTTTCATGACAATCCATGATCAGCTACTTAGACTTATTCTGCAAGGTACTTCTGAGTGCATTAGACAATTTTACACAGGCCTTCAAAATTTAGACAAATTTTGGAGGTCCCAACACCACTCTCCCTCTCAACTCTCTCTCTCTCCATCCCTCTCTCTCAAATCTTTCTCTTTTTCTCTCTCTCCCTCTCACTCTCAACCCCCCCTCTCTCAAGTCTCTCTCTCTCTCTCTCCCTCTCTCCTTCCCTCTCTCCCTCTCAAGTCTCTTTCTCTCTCTCCATCTCAAGTGTCTCTCTCCCCATCTCCCTCTCCCTCTCAAGAATCTCTCCTTCTCCCTCCCTCTCTCCCTCTCAAGTATTTCTTTCGATCTCTCCTTCTCATCTCTCTCTCTCTCTCCCTCTCTCTTTCTCTCTCCCTCCCTCTCTCCCTCTCAACTCTTTCTCTCTCTCCCTCTCTCCCTCTCTCTCTCTCCTCTCATCTCTCCCTCTCTCCCTCTCAACTCTCTCTCCCCATCCCTCTCAGGTCTTTTTCTCTCTTCCTCTCTTTCAAGTCCTTCCCACTCCCCCTCTCTCTCTCTTGTGAAATGATTACACATCAATAAATGTATAATATATACTATGTAGTGTATAATATATACTATGTATTATATATATTATATAATATATATAATATATATTACATAATATTAATATAATATATAATATTTCATATATATACTATATATACTATACAAAATATATGTAGTATGTAGTATATAATATAATATATAATATAATACATAATATATAATATATTATATATAATACATATTATATAATATATAATATTATAAATATATGTATTATAAATACATAATACATGATACTTATTATATATAATACATATTATATAATATTATGTATTATAAATAATACAAGTAATGAATATCTGTTTAGTAACAGATATCTGTTTATAAACGAATATCCATTTTTTTGACATAATTAGTAGGCTCAGGATTTGGTTCAGAATTTGGTTTGGGATTGCCTAACCTAGAAAGTCAACCTAAAAAATGTGTTTTGAAAATTTGCTTAATTTGTCAAAGTTCGCCCTTGTGGCTGACGACTTTTTTTTTATTCGAATTTCATGAAACAAAAAGGGTTTAGAGAAAAAATTGTCATCTTTCCACTAATATAAGTTATGCCTTATTTTGAATTTAATAAATAATAATTATTGATTTTCTACATACATTACGACTAAAGTCTTGATTGATATGCTAATGGAAAAACTTTTATAACTTTCAAACTACTTAACATTTTTCAAACCTACAAGATGCACCACATTCTATGCTTCACATATTATAGGATAAAAGAAAATTTAATTTCATAAAATTTTGACCAAGTTATGGTGGTCAGACATAGACATTTGAATAATTCTGAAAATTTCTAATAAAAAAATCATAACTAATTATTTATATGGAAAAAAATTATAAATTTTTTTTGGCACATTCGAGCATGTGTCTACTTATATTGAAAGATTAAAATAAAAAATAAAAAAAATTCTTGTACTTAGGGTGGTTATACATACACCTGCTTCTTATATTTTTCCTAAAAATTTAGTACCACTGCATTGAAATTTCTATTTTTAGCAAAATAGGTTTACTTTTTCCAAAAAAGGACTAGTAGCCTATAAACTACATTCAATTTTCTACAACTTTTTTTCTTACATATTTTTTAAATTATGTTAATAACCTATTCAAATTTTTATCTCAAGTTTCCTAACTCTGATTTTGTGAATTTTTATTGCCACTTAGAGGCCTAGTTTGAACCCCTATGATCTTGCACTGACCCTTATCAAGTTTTGGTATGTCCTAGTGGCTAGGAAAATGTGGCATTGGTGTATTCGGATCGAAAGGATAAGGACATATATCTTAAATAGAGAACATGTGGGATGATGTTGTATTGTTCTTGAGAGTATCTAATTCTTATCTCAGTGCTCTAAGGTCATCCAAAATAGGATCGTTTGTAGATGCAGGTTTTGATGTCTTTGAAGATCTCTTGTAACTAGGTTATAGATAAAAGGGTCTGTGATCTTTGATTCTATCATCATTGTTTTTCTAGGATGCTTAGATTTAGTAGATTTAGGTTGGTCATTCATCGTGAGCAATGATATGTCAAAATCAGGAGGTAGTTTGATTCCATCATCAACAAGGGCCTTAAAGGATTGTTGTGGATTATGTTTGATTACCTTTGTAAGCAATTTAGTGAATATATGATCATTAAGTGCTTCATTTATATGGGATTGTGTTATTTCTTTGCTATCAGTTTCATCTATTTCACTAGTTGCGAAACTAATGCGGTCTTCCCCATCAAAGTCTTTTCCCCAAGGATTCCCTTCTTGAAATTTTTTTGCTCTTGTTCTAGGGGTCATAGGTGATTGTTCTAATCTTCAATTCAAGACAAGATAATGTATGAGACCTAAGATTAGGATGCAATGAAAAAGGATATGATATGAAAATGGTTTGGTATGATAAGAATGTAAGAGCTCAAAGGCAACTCTAGGTCTAAAGTTGGTTATGATGCAAAGGATTTACTTAAGGATAATGATATGCTCCCTAACTCAAGGATGATGAACCTCAATTGTTTAGGGTGACTAGTAGCCAAAGGTTTGATTTCAAGACCTAAGAAGAGTAACCTAAGTGCAATGCTAAAGGCTTGTTTGAGAAATAATGGATATGCAAAGGTGGAGGATATGCAAGGACTATGCATAATGCAAGGATTAAAAGATCAAAACTTGAAGGATGATGGCCCTAAGAGATTTAAGTGATAGGTTCATTTTAAATATTTTTGTTGTTTGACTTTTTGGGTTTTGCAAGTTTGAGATGCAAATTACTAGGTGTGATGTTTGGTTGAGATTTGTTTTAAACACACACATAAGACACAAGAAAAAAAAAGTGTTTGAGTTTTATCTTGATGAAAAACACTTTGAAAACACTTTGCACAACCTAGGATTCTTAAGAGATACCACTCGCTAGATCCCCACTCATATTTCTCCAGCCACTTAAACAAGGTAAACAACTAGAGACTTGGTGGCACTGGCTCCCCTCCACAACACTCACTTCTCAGGCTCACCAAGTCTCAATTCCCCAAAGAGGAACTTCTACCTCTACACATGCTTAGTGAAGATGTGGGGCGGCTTTAGAATGACCATTCTTGTGCTAGCAAGTGAAATGGATTTTGGCCACTATAACAAAGGTTCTTAGTGAATACTCAGGGAAACGGCTCCCCACAAGCATCTAGCAAGCCACTTAAGGCTTTAATCACTCTACTAGGGGATCTTACACATTTTACGATAGGTACCCTATTTCGAGTGACATTGTATGGCAAGGGAAAAGACTGCCACATAGGACTTGACAATTTAGTCTTATCCTTTCATATATTGGTCCAAGTGAAAAACCGGTTGGAGTCATTTCCTCTTTCGAGGAAGGACCCTCTAAAGGTAACAAAAGTAAGACAAGGATGCTATTTTTGATTATCCAATATCGTACAAAGTGTAAGGAGACAGCATACACAACACCTTTGCCTCACACTCGCATGGGGTTCATTTTTAAATCCAAAACCCAAATGTGGGGTATGATTGTACAAATGCCAAGGAAGTGCTTTTGATCCTCAAGATTACCGAATGACGCAAGAGGAGAGCATACGCACTCAATGACAGCTTGGAAACCACAAGACACAAAAGACACTTGCTAATTTTAATCCCCCTTATAATACCAAAGAAAACACTTGAGTTCTTTTTAACCAACAAATTCAAATGTGATCTAATATATAAAAAGAAGACACAATGTTTCAAGATTAGATTCTTTGGAAATCGAACCTGCAACACATTGATTAGTAGTTTTAGTCAATGTTCTTTGACAAATAACAGTTTAAGTTTTTTTTTTGTTTTTTCAAGTCTCTGATATGCGAACCTACACAAAAGCCAAATTTACAAAATTAGCCCAAAAAATAAAAGAGTAAACTAAAGAAAAAAATGACACTAATTTAAACCTAACTAAATTAATCCCACGAACTAAATTAATTATGCTAAGTTAAAAATTAATCTAAACTAAAACTTACAAAGCTAATTACTAAAATTAAATTAATTGTGAAATAAATTAATTCTAAATCCTAAATTAAATATAAAATAAAATTCTAAACTAAATTAAGTTAAATCTAAATTAGAATTAAGTCTAAACTAAATTAATCCTAAATTAAATTAACTGTAAATCATTCTAAATTAAAATTAAATCTACATTCTAAATTAAATCTAAATTAAAATAAATAAATCTAAATTAAAAGCCAACTTGCTAAAAGCTAAATCTAAATTAAAAGTTAAAAGCTAAATCAAAATTAGAAGTTAAAATCTAAATCTAAATTAAAAGATAAAAGGTAAATAAAAAATTAGAAGTTAAAAACTAAATCTAAATTAAAAGTTAAAAGCTAAATAAAAAATTAAATTTAAATCTAAAAAGTTAAATTTAAATTAAATTAGAATCTTAAATCTATACTAAATTAGAAACTTAAATCTAAATTAAATTAGAAGCTTAAATCTAATTTAAATTAGATATTAAAACCTGAACTAAATTAGAAATTAAAACCTAAACTAAATTAGAAATTAAAATCTAAACTAAATTAAGAATTAAAATCTAAATTAAATTAGAAATTTAAAATCTAAGCTAAATTAAGAAATTAAAAATCTAAACTAAATTACATTAATCTAAATTAAATTTGAATTTAAATTAAATCTAAATTAATTCTAAAGTTATTCCAAATTAACAAAAATCAAAACTAAAACTAAAAAATCTAAATCTAAACTTAAACACATTCAATGAATGCAGTTCATGCACTCATCCAACTGTCAACTGTGGCATTATTTTTTTGAACTTGAAAACTCCATAATTGCTTTCACCATTATGTCATATTCACATCTCGTTCACCATTTTGTTTATGCTGAAAATTGAAAAGCTGATTTAAAACTATAAACTCAAAATAAAAATTTCAACATAACATCAATAAAGCCTTTCTTAAATGAAAGCATATGCAAAACATAAAACTAAACTACATGAAATAAAACATATGCATTTGGTACTCTTAGATTTTCACAAGCACAAGTGCAACAAGAGGCTATGATGAATGGAAGAGAAGATTGCATGATCAAAATTCAATGTATGTTTCTTTGGTGAGAAGAGAGATGTCCTCACGAGGTGGATTCGTGTTTCGGGAAAGATGTGAGATTAAAGAGTGAAGTAGAGAAATGCATATTTTAATCAAATGCAATTAATTGAAATGAGAGAGATAAATGAGTGGGTTTATGATATAATGAGGGTTTGGAATTATATTTAAAGTGGATTTTTGAATTAATGGATGAATGATCTAATGAATTAAATGGATTAAATGATTTTATGTAATGGATAAAGATTTAATGATTTAATGATTTGTGAGTTTAGACAAATGATTAAAAGGTTTTATGTATTTAAATGATTTAATATATATATATATATATATATATTAATAATTAATGCAAATGGAGCAATATGAAATGGATAAATGATTGATAAATGCTTATAATATGTTAATGATTTGAGCGAATTAATGAGTGAATAGAAGAAAGTATTAAATGAATCAATTAAACATATAATAATATCCATTTAATTAATAGATGAAAAATAGGATAATTGTGAGGACAAATTTTTAGTGTCTATAGAGACAATTATAGAGGGTAGGAGAGAGGGAGGGAGGGAGGGAGAGAGAGGTGAGATGGATAGATAGAGAGAGAGGGATAGGGGTTGAGGGATTACAGTTGAGGACCTATAGGGTTGATGATTTAGGGTATTGGATTGAGAGTAGATGGTTTAAGGGTTTAGGATTTGAGATTGTTAGGGTTGAGGGTTTAGGGTTTAGAGTTTAGGGTTGAGGGTTGAGGGGTAGAGGAGTTTTAGAATTTATGGTTTTGAGG